>JARSSU010024180.1:0-23788 GCA_029619165.1 Eurosta solidaginis | reverse complement strand
AAAAATAGCAATATTGGATGTCGGTACTGAACAGAGTAAACAAACTCTAGAAAGCTCGTTTACGGGGGTGGGAGTGTTACCGACAAAAAACTACGGCCGAGCAGTAAGCAATGCCTAAGTCACTTGGTATGGAGTTCTGGCTCGTTTATTTATTAACATTAAATTCATACACATACGCATATGTTTCACATGTACTTATATCATTACTATTTGAAGTTTCTCTTCTCATTTCCATACATGCAAACTTGAACATTCATATACTATGTCATTTACTAAATATTTACTAAAAACTAACCGTAATGTCAGGCCACTTTGACCGACATAAAAATCATTTTCACTTGTGCAGTGAGTTACAGTTGCAAAAATATAGCGAAAGAATACAAAAGTTTTAAAGCGCTCACGCTGCTAAATAAAAATTGTGTTTCTTTTCTCATAAAAAGTAGTTCGACTGTCGCGCTTAAAAATACGCGCAACACGGGGCTTATACTCGGAGTGCCTTTCACAGATTTCGAATATGTGGAAAGTGAAATCTCAGTACAGAGTCGTATATATTTAGAAAAGCAGCCAGATTGTGCTAATGGAGTCTATCCAGGTAAGATACCATTCGCGAGCTTTCGCAATCTGCACATGTGAGGTTAGAATGAGGGATTTCAATGAATAGATACTTTTGTATACAACGGATATGCGTCCAGCTACTGATATTCAGATAGTGTAGGCTGAAGTCGTGCATCAAACCAAATAGGAGGTTAGCAGACGTTGACTTAGACAAGGACAGCCGGACGGACGACGTTTGATCAGCTCTCACACCGCTAAACATCTGATCCAACTCCAATACCAAACTAACAACAATATATTCATTTTGATAAAAAGCAAAGTTTTTTTATAATATTCATATAATTTCTATATTCAATAACCCTTATCATATCATTTTTTTATAATCATATACTTCTTTTTCAAATTTATTTTCCTTTCTTTTATTCTCTAGAAGTTGAAATAAAACGGAACTGAAAAAAAACAGCACTCAGAACTCTGTCCCTCTTTTTTTTAATTTTTAAACAAGTTTTTGAAGACAATCTAAAAAAATAAAAACAGAAAACAAAGAAAGAAATAATATATTGAATTGCCTTCATTTTTTCATATTTTGAATTTTTTTTTCGATTTCCTTCGGTTGCTTATCGAAGACAGTCGGGTTCTATTTTATTATTTAAATTTTTTTTTGATATCATTTTATATTTTTATTTATATTTTATCTTTTATGGAATTTAGAATTTTTCTTACTACTGAAATTTAGGCAAGGTAAAATCATTAAGTACAACAATTTTTTTTTACCTTGGTATTATTATTATTTTTCTTTTTTTTTGCGGAATTTTCGTTTGTTGCAAAATATTGAAAAAAATCGGAACTCGTACATACACATGAATTTTTAACCGAAGTATATATTCTGTATGAATGTGTGGATAGGTATAAAACTGCAGCATTATCTCCGTAGAAAATTTAAGGATACTTACACTGAATTAACGCTATACTGCTCTTAAATTTTCTATACCTACATATATATATGAATTTGAATTTTATTTAATAATACATTTATTATTTATTAATATATACCGTTTAATAAACCTATAAGGAATTCCCATATTTTGCAAACAACAAACGTTTTTGAATTTTTTTGGAACTTTTTTGCAAATTTTACGATTTTTGTCGCTGTCGTGCATGGATGCACAGGAAGGTCGCGATGAAGAATTGAGGTTGGGATTAGGAATTATTTATGGGGATAGAAGAGTTACTAGGAGTAGATCCGAGCCCTCGAAAATCAAGTAGTAGGGTCACCCAAATAGATACCGGGATTAGGTACCCGGTAGATTTTGTTCCTACCAATTATTTCAGTTGTTGTGCTAATAGAATTTTTGGTATAGTGAAGACAGCAGCAGATCCTCCTTTAGGGTTTTAATATAACGAACCACTTGGTCTTTAACACCTCTGATAGCATATTAAGTTTTTCAAAAAAACTAGATAGGGCCTTGGAAATGTTAACCTCCATACGGAGTTAGGAAGGGCTACAGTGGCACGAGGATAATCATAGGGACCAGTCAAATAGATCAGGCGGTTTTAGTTATAGAAAAATCTAAAATTCGATGGCACTAACAAAACCATGACTGTCGAAAGTTTTATTTTCCGCGTTGAAAGGATACGAGCCCTATACCAGCTTTCATACGAGCAGTTGTTAGCTGATTTCCATTGCTTAGTAAGAGGGGTAGCATCAAAATGGTATTGGCAAATATTAAAATATAATGCAGATAATGTGAATTTCGGATATGAAAATTTGAAGGCAGATCTTTTGACGCAGTTCAAATCTGCAGAAATGGATTACGAGGTAATAATATGCGGATGCCCACGGTCTGACTTTCAGATTAAAAAAGAAACTCCCATAAGAAGAGCTAGTAAAAATTATCAAGGGAAATTTAAAACCGTATTTGGCCAATTTGACATTTTCTTCTAGGATAAATACCTTAGCCGAACTCAAATCCGAATGTAAGCGCGCGGAAAAACTAATAAAGGAAAATCGGGCTAGAAATAAAATAGTTGAAGATGATAGCGTGCGACAACATCGCAACCTTGCAGTGGCTGGAGGAAGTGGTTCCAAAACCTCCAAAGGCAAGGCACGAACGCGAGGTTTGAGGTGGTGGATAAAGCACAAATTCCCACGGTACCAAAAGTTAAGGTATGATACCATGCATGATGAAGTCGGAAAATACACTGCGACTTCTGCAGAACCAGAATCCGAACATACCGACATCGGATTGGAAGGTACTTACTGTATCTCGTCCTACCGAGGATGGTCAGTTCTACATCTTCCAAATAAACAAGCATACGGAGGATATATTATGCACGCAGCTTGGAAAAATGTCCTTTGGTACAGGCAAAATGTATAAGCGACTCAGGAAAAGAAGTCCCTGAGGATAAAAATCCTAACACGCTGGAAGTGGGCGAAGTCCGAAGGACATCAAAAGCCGAAGGGAAAAAAGACAGGTGGATGTATCCGACGTCACCACGAAGGTGGTAGAAGAGGAGCAACAGCCAGATGATGCTGTGAGTCGCACAGAGGAACACCCGACACAACAGTTACGAGAGGCTAAAGGGGGCTTCGAACTCTCTAAACCAAAAGGGCAAGGGGAGGACGACGACGTCACGACGAAAGTGCTGGAGGGGGACAAGCAGCCCAATTGTGCTGCGAGTCCTACAGATAAACCTCCAACACAGTAAAGTGGCATCGAGCGAACTCCTCCTAACCCTTGGGGAGGGTTCGTTTGACGTGGCGCTGATCCAGGAGCCGTGGCTCTCATTGAGAGGAAAGGTTTCTGCACATAGCGCGCGCGGGTTTCGCGTTTACTACGCGCAAACAGAAGGACGGGTGCGAGCTGTAGTAATGGTAAGGAAACAGCTGCATTCATATATGCTGCCTAATTACACCACTAAGGACCTCGTAGCGGTGGCCGTTGAGCAAAGGAGTAAGCAGGCTTTTATCCTGGCGTCCTGCTACATGGTCCATGCTGCGGAGGTTCCAACGATGGAATGCAAAAGGCTAGTACAGTAGAAAAGGGCGCAAAGGGCGGTTGGGCATATGCGCAGATGCAAATGCGCACCACAATGCGTGGGGAAGAGCAGATACGTACGAGAGAGACGAATCTCTATTTTGTTACATCCTGCAAACCAATTTGCAGATAGCCAACAGGGGAAATGTCCCTACATACATTGGTCCAACATCCAGCAATGTTCTGCATATTACATTGAGCTCCGAACGTGATATATTAAGTTACGATTGGATGGTTCTTGATAGACCATCCTTTACCGACCATGCGTATATCAGCTTCAGCATCCCCCTAAAGAGGGTAGAGAAGGGAGGAACCTTTAGAAACCCTAGGCCAACAAACTGGGCTAAATTCCTGAGACAGGTAGAATGAAACTGGGACAACCCAAAGAGGTTGCCAATATGGAAGAACTGGAGGGGTCGAATGAATTCCTAACAAGGACGCTTATGACTGCGTATAACAAAGCTTGCCCTCTAAGAAGATTCAGAGGAAAAGCAAAGCCGCCATGGTGGAGCAATGAACTGAGACAGGTAAAAGAAATGTTTAAGCTCGCAAAGACCGCGGAAAGCGAAGCGTGTCGGGACGAGTACAGGGATCTACTGAGGATCTACAAGCGTGAAATTACCAGGGCGAAGAGAAACTCATGGAAAAGCTTCTGTACGGACATAGAGTGCTGCAGCGAAACAGCACGGTTGAAAAAGGTCCTAGGAAGGGGATACATAGTCCAGGGACTAATAAAGAAAGAGAACGGGGAATGGTGACGTAATAGTGAGGAATCCCTTGAGGTACTTTTCGACACACATTTGCCATTGGGACACGGTTTAGAAGAGCCAGTAGGCATCACTCACACTTCGATCACGGAGCTAGTAGTGCCGAGCTTGGTGACAGATAGCAAGATAGAATGGGCAGTGAAAAGTTTTCTAAGTTTAAATCGCCAGGCCCAGACGGTATATTCCCGGCCATGCTACAAGTTTTAAGTATGGCGGTCGTGGAATGGCTTAAAATAATATTCGATGGGTGTGTAAGGCTGAATCATGTACCGCACTCTTGGAGAACTGCTCGTATATCTTTCCTTCCAAAGGCGGGAAGATCAGTCACGTGTATTCCAAAGACTATAGACTCATTAGCTTAACATCATTTCTGCTCAAAACCTTTGAGAGGCTGATAGATGTGTACATAAAGTCCAACGTGGATGAAAATCTGCTCTCCACAACACAGCATGCGTACACCAAAGGCAAGTCAGTAGACAACGCATTACATAGGGTGGTAATAAGCATAGAGAAATCCCTAGAATATAAGGAGTATGCTCTAGGAGCCTTCTTGGACATTGCCGGGGCTTTCAATAATGTTTCTAAATGGGCGATTATGGATGGTCTTAATTACATTAAAGTACATCCTGACTTAATCAGATGGATCGGCTGCATGATAAATTGCAGAAAGATTATATCACAATGGGGATTGTACGAGGCCACGAAATCAGTGGACAGGGGCACGCCGCAGGGAGGGGTGCTATCACCTCTGCTGTGGACGCTGGTCATCAACCAACTGCTCAGGCGATTCGATGAGGGACTCGTAAAACTTACGGCTTACGCAGATGACGTTGCAATTGTCATAAGTGGAAAGTGCCTTCCAACGATTAGTTCTTTGATGGATCGGGCTTTTCGGGATATTCATACCTGGGCATCTAATGTCGGGTTAAAAGTCAATGCGGAGAAGACGGATACGGTCTTGTTTACAAAGAGGTACAAGGTGCCAAATTGGACCAGGCCTAAGTTAGGAGGGGTGGCCTTACAGGAGGAACTTTGGACAAAATACCTAGGAATCATTCTAGACAGTAAACTGTCATGGAAGCTCAACGTGGAGGAGAGGGTGAAGGAGGCATCAACGGCACTATATGAATTGTAAAGAAAGTGAAACAACACCTTTTAGTCGCTTAAGTTTTTTGTTTTTATTTTTACAAGACAAATGTTTCAACACTCGCGTGGTGTCACTATATGCATGTAAAAGTATACTGGGGTGTACGTGGGCTTATCGCCCTCTCTTTTTCACTGGGTTTTTACAGCGATTGTAAGCCCTGTTCTATACTATGGAGTTCTTGTTTGGTGGAAAGCCACACAAAAAACAACATACCTCAATAAATTAGAGGGGGTATGCAGACTATCGATGTTTAGCCCTGAAAACAAACCCGACGGCTGCACTGTATGCCATTCTGCACATTTCACCTGTAGATCAGGTAGCAAAGAACATAGCATTAACAACTGCAACCAGGCTCGGTGCCTCGGGGCAGCTTGAGCGCCGACCATATAGCCATAGTAGTTTAGCGTCATCAATCACAAGACGAACAGACTACCGCTTCCCAAGGCAGTCGGTTCTATGTACCGGAGCGACTCGGGATTTTTCCCGACCAAGGACTGTCATTTCAGTGTAAACCTATTTAATTTGTTGCGTCCGTCCGACTAATTGTCATCCTCCCAGCAGCTCCTTGCAGCGGGACTGCTCCATATTCTCTTGCTCTGGGAAGGCATCGAATCCAATCCGGGTCCGTCTCCTGACCCCGGTCCTGAGAAATGGTTTTGCTGCATCTGCCGGAAAATAATCTTTTTAAAACGGTCATACTCTGTTCAGTGTGTCTCGTGTAAGGGATGGTTGCATCGGACAGGTTGTTCTGGGCTTGATCCCAAAACCCGACGTCTACGTAACTTTTATAAATCTTTTGTGGCTCCTTGCTGTTCACGTCCAAGGGCGTCTCGTAGTCTACGCATTAGCGCCACTACACCCAGCAGCCCAGCTGCTCAGCGAGCCACAACTAGTACTGCTGCCGCTCGCGCCCCACGGCGCCAACAACTCAAACAGCTGCTAACACTCATAACTACTATCTCCGTAGTAGAGTTGGTATTAATGCTGAGCGTCAGCCCCAGCCCCCGTCTTTTTCCCCCCTCTTTTCCGGCAGCAATCGTGTAGGTCAGCGAAACAGACTCTTAGTCCCTACCTCCGTTTGCATTGTTTGCCAGCACAGAATATATATGTTTGCGACATCCGCCAAATGCAGCTCCTGCCTTGGGCGGTGCCACTTTCCTAGATGTTCTGGTCTCCGCGACGGCAACCCCCCGACGGGTTTCATAGCGCCATGTTGCCAGGTCGCAAACCCCAATCTACCGGTTTCCCCAATGCTTGCCCAAGGACGCCCAGTCCCAGGGCCACAACAGCAGTTGCGTCCTGGCCTTCCTCAACCCAGGTGTAGTCACCCGTCACTTACCCCCAGAATGGCGACATCTACCCCTATGCACTTCAGAATTCTGCAGTTAAACTGTAATGGACTATCTGGGAAGATCACGGAGATAGTCGATTTCATTAAGCGGCACAACATCCGCATTGCTGCGATTATAGAGACTAAACTCACAGCAAGATCTGCATTGCAGACCTGCTCTGGGTATAATGTCCACAGGAAAGACCGCGAGAGCGGAAATGGAGGCGGTCTCGCGTTTATCATACACCACTCTGTGCAATATCATATATTTGATCCTGGCATCGACCGCAGGGACAATGTCTTAGAACTTCATGGCCTATCTGTTCGGTCAGGCGATGCAAACCTAGAAATCATCAACATCTACATCCCTCGTGCCACCTGTTGCCCCAGTGGATACCGCCCTAATATTAGCGCCTTACTCACTGGCAACAATCGCATTATCTTAGGCGGATTCAACGCCCATCACGATCTATGGCATTCAAACTTGCGGGCGGACAGTAGGGGTGAGATTTTGGCGGATCAAATAGAAGAAACGACGTTCTGCACAATAAACGGAGACGCCCCCACACGTATGGTAGGAAGCTGTCACAGTTCGCCGGATATCTCAATCGTGAGCGCAGAACTCGACCACCTGCCTATACTTATTTCGTTCGAGCGTACCGCCGACTTCATCGTCACAGAAAAACGCACTTTCATAAACATTAAAAAAGGAAAGTGGGACGAATACAAATCTTTTACAGACAACCTCATTGCTGCCCTCCCTATCCCGACTGATGCCCGCCAAGGGGAGAGTGCTTTCCGCAAGGTCACTGAATCCGCCTCGGCACGTTTCATTCCCGCCGGGAGAATTCCCGAAATTCGGCCCCACTTCTCTCGTAGGCCGAAATTAAGCGAGAGAACGTGACCTTATAGACAGCTCGACCCAGGCGACCCCCAAATAAGGGATATAAACCAACGCATCAGATTGCTTGTGGATGAACACAAGCGGGCGAAATGGGAGGAGCACCTAAGAGTTTGTAACCTCTCTGCCTTTGGTCCACCGTAAAGTCCCTATCGAATGCGTCTAAGCACAATGACAAAGTTTCCATCGCCTTTGGCGATAAAGTGCTGTCGGATTTGAAAAAATGCGCGAGCGCTTTCTGCCGTCAATATGTAATGCATTCTACAGTCGACAAAGATAGACGGAGGGCCAACAGACATGCACATAAACATAAATTTAGCGCGTCACCAATTACCATCACCGCCAGAGAGGTTGAAGATGCCATTGGTCACGCTAAACCAACCAAAGCAGTGGGCCCAGACGGCATAGCCATACCGATGCTTAAAAGCCTAGGGAAAGAGGGTTTCAAATACTTAGCGCATGTCTTCAACCTGCCTCTTTCCACCTTTGTTATACCCGAAAAATGGAAAATGGCCGAGGTGGTCCCGCGACTAAAGCCTGGGAAACGAGCTAACATAGGAGAGTCGTATCGTCCAATATCTCTCCTCTCGCCAGTAGCAAAGACGCTTGAAGCCATTTTGCTCCCCCACTTCCAAGCAAATTTGCAGCTAGCCTGACATCAGCATGGCTTCAGAAAACTCCATAGCACCACCACCGCGCTAAATGCCATCAGCACCCAGATAAATTGGAGTTTAAATCAAAACCCCCACCACAGAAAAATACTCGTAGCGCTAGACCTATCAGAAGCTTTTGATACGGTCAACCATGGCACGTTACTGCAAGACCTGGAAGGGTCTACCCTTCCCCCATGTCTCAAAAGTGGATCGCAAATTATCTGGGTGGTCGGCAGGAATCGGTGCAATTTTGAAAGGAAACATCAAAACCAAGAAGAATTAAACAAGGGGTGCCACAGGGTGGTGTCCTATCCCCACTTTTATTTAATTTCTACATATCTAAGCTACCTTCACCACCAGAAGGAGTCACTATCGTTTCATACACCGATGACTCCACAATAATGGCCACAGGCCCAGGCCCAAAAATCGATGAGCTCTGCAACAGAATAAACGGCTACCCCTCTGATCTCTCCAGTTTTCTCGCCTCGCGAAACCTGGCATTATCACCGACTAAATCTTCCGCGACCTTATTTACAACATGGACGTCCCAAATGTCGACCATTTTGAACATCCACGTCGATGGCACTACGCTACCGACTGTCCTACACCCCAAAATCTTGGGTGTGACGTTTGATCAGGATCTACATTTTGGTGAGCAGGCAGCCGCAATTGTTCCGAAAGTCCAGAGCCGTAATAAAATCCTCAAATCCCTTGCTGGCAGTACCTGGGGAAAAGATAAAGAAACGCTCATTACTACATACAAAGCAATTGGCCAGCCGCTTACGTGCTACGCGTCACCCATATGGTCGCCAAGCCTAAAAATTACCCACTGGAAGAAGCTACAGCCTGCCAAAATACTGCTCTCAGAATCGCCACGGGTTGTCTTCTTATGTCCCCAGAACACCATCTACATAATGAGGCGAGAATACTCCCCATCAGGGAGAGAAATGAGATGCTAACCAAACAGTTCCTGTTGAATACCCAGAAACCTGGGCATCCAAACAGACATCTGATTGATGAGCCAACACCGCCTAGGGGCTTAAGGATTCATCTCCGTAAGCATTTTGAGGAAATACGGCACCTGAGAACCCAGCCGTATGAAGCAAAAAAACACAAGCAGGTCCTTGGTGAACTCCACAAATAGGTGTCGGACCTTTATGCCGGGAATTGCCCGGTGAATCCAGTACTCAAAGAAAAGTACTCAAAACTTGTGGAAGAGGAACGCATACTCCCTAGGGAAACGCGTGTCACTCTTGCTCAACTTCGTTCTGGATACTGTAAACAGGTTAAACTCTTACCTATCCAGAATCAACCCCGACATACAAAATGTATGCCCCGCTTGCAATGTGTCCCCACATGACACCAAGCATCTCTTTTTTTGTAATGCGGAACCAACGCCTCTAACACCCCTTTCATTATGGTCCACCCCTGTTGAAACAGCAAGTTTCCTTGGACTCCCGTTAGAGGATATTGATGACAATTTGTGATCGGTCGTGGCTGTTATGTGGGGCGAAGCACTGCTACAACAACAACAACTACCTGATTCCCTATCTGCGCTTCGAGGGAGATCTTAAGGCCACAATAGAGGTAGACGGTTGGCGCAAGGGTGCGCAAATGGCGGAAGAGGCGATACATGTGTACAAAGATGGTTCCAAAGTAGTGGCAGGAGTAGGGTCTGCGGTATACCGTGCTGATCCGGAAATAAGCAGATCCTACAGGCTGCCGGATTACTGTAGCGTTTCCAAGCGGAAATATTAGCCGTAACCAAAGCAGTAGAAACCCTGGAAGAGAATAGCTTACGCTGAAACCGTGTTAACTTTTATATTGACAGTCAAGCAGCAATTAAGGCAAGGTTCCAAAGTAGTGGCAGGAGTAGGGTCTGCGGTATACCGTGCTGATCCGGAAATAAGCAGATCCTACAGGCTGCCGGATTACTGTAGCGCTTCCAAGCGGAAATATTAGCCGTAACCAAAGCAGTAGAAACCCTGGAAGAGAATAGCTTACGCTGCAACCGTGTTAACTTTTATATTGACAGTCAAGCAGCAATTAAGGCAACAATCTCGCATAGCACAGCATCTAAATGCGTGTTAGAGTGTAAGCAGTCTCTGGAGAGAATCGGGACAGGGAGAAACATACATCTATATTGGGTCCCAGGGCATATGGGAATAGATGGTTATGAAAAATCCGATTAACTAGCTAAAAAGGGCGCATCCCTTGAAACTTGCTCCGTAGGCATCCCAAATAGACTGGGCGAAATTAAGCGAAGACTAGAGGTGCACATGATCGACCAAGCAGGAAAGGCGTGGGTTCAAGTGCGGGGCTGTAAAGTGTCGAAGATTATGTGTAGGTCTTACAAACTGAGACTAACAAAGAAGAGAGGACTGCAGACTCATGACGGGTATTCTGACTGGACACTGCCTTCTGGCATCACATGCCTTTAAATGAGGCTTGGCCAATGATAGCAGATGTAGGAAGTGCGGGCTGGCGGAGGAAACGATCCTCCACGATGTGCTCGTGCCCTGCGCTTGCCAGGCTAAGAGTCTAGCTATTAGGAGTGATACAGCTGTCAGATCTAGAAGCAGCAAGTGGCTTAAGTCCAAGGAAGCTTCTAGTATTTGCCAAAAGGACGGAGTTATTTTATAACATGGGTCCTGGTTTTGATAGGGTTTTTCAGTTTGGTCATAAAAACAAACTTCTGGTAACACTACGGACTTATTCAGTCTATGTGAGGTCCTCATGGACCGGCCAGTTCAACCTAACCTAACCTTCAGCTGCGATGAGCGAGTATTATAAGAAAAGATAAAAACGTCTTGTTTAGGCGACCCCTTTAGTTATAGAGTTTTGACATATTCGGAATCACCTAGTTTGACCATTTCCTCCCTGTCTTCTTGGGGTACATGTTCAATGATGCTTATGTGATTCGCTACAAATTTCCTTAAAGGAAACCCACCACTGCTAAGAAGCGATGTCACGTGGTCTTTATGGTGATTACATAATTTATTGTTGATGTACCAGTCATTTCGTTGCTAGGTATATTGCAGAGCTGGTACCGTACGTTACAGTCTGAAGTTGATATGCTTGTGGCATATTTTCGGGTGCTCTCTCCAAATAATGATTTGCCATGGTGCATCTGCTCCATGCACCAGTACATGGCGATAAATTTTGGCGATTTCCGCCATGAGCACGTACCTGTGGGTTCGAAATCGAACGGGAATGGCAAATATGTGATCCTGTAGGGTTGGGTTGACATGAAGAATTTCGTTGAGGACGAAGAAATTCGAGGTGATACGTCAAAGACGACGCGAAATTTTGTTGTGCTGCTGTCGGCCTTTAGTACGCAATGATGTGGTATAAAGTAGCGTCCGAATAAGTTGCTCTCAACGTTAACCAAATGGTTCATTGATTTGTAATCTAATCCATGAACCCGGCATATTGCTTGAATAGAGAGGGGTTTCGTGGAAAATTTATATCCATAGCAACTAACTTTTCTGTAAATTTTACTCCAGGAAAATTGGACAGGAGTAACGACTGAGCTCTGCCTAAAGTTTCAAGATCAAAACAAACATCCGTTTACTACATTTGTGTTAACCTTTTCCGGGATTGTTTTTAAAAGATATTCTGCGGTTTTACAGTGAATATCATGTCTAATAAATTTTTCGAATAGAATTTTTGTGGGTTTGCTCTTCACCTCGGATGGTGTCCAGCACTATTTGGTATCTTAATTGATTTAAAGGATTGTTTTTATTGTGTCTGAAAGAGAAATTCACTCTGAGCTGTAGCGTTTGAGTCATCCAGGTTGTGAATATGTTGACGCGAAAGTGCATCGCATACCTTGTTTCTTTTACCGGGCTTATAAAAATATTTCTGAGCAAATAAATTTATAAATGCGGTCCATCTTTTAATTTTCGAATTGGGTTTTTATCCGACATGGCGAATGTAAGCGGCTGATGGTCTATGAATATATGTATGTTTTTAATTCCATAGAGGTAATGCCTTAATTTTTAGAATACTGAAAGTATTGCCAAGAGTTCACGTTTATTCGTGGCATGGTATTCCTCAGCCAGATAGTGTACGAGATATCATCGTTATAGGTTTGCCGTTTCGCGAAAGCACAGCTCCTAGTGCTACGGACGAGGCATCGGTTGTTATCCCAAAGGGCTTATAGTAATCTGGGTGTTGGAGAAGGACGTCTTCTGAGGCCAAAATAGTTTTAATTTCATTGAAGGCATTAATTGCTTCTTCATCTAATGAGATATTAATCTTTTGGACTGTCTACTAGTAACGTGGCCATTGACACCTCTTAAATATTTCGTAAGTGGCTTTGAAATATGCGCATAGTCCTTTATAAACCCACGATAATAACCAAAATACCCTAAAAGGATCACAGAGACCTTACAGATTTCTGTCTGTTGGTAATTTAGGATGGCATCTACTTACTAGGACATTATCCTTTATGCGAGACTGTGAAACGGAAAAAATTCGAATCGTTCCTAAAAAATTTAGATTTTTCTAATGGTACCCGCATTCCTGCTCGCTCGGTTTTCTTTAGAATGGAATCCAAATACCTATAATGGGAACTTTCATCTGGTGAGAAACTGATGATGTCATCAACGAAAACGGGAAATATTTTCCCAATGTCTTCACGCAAAATGTCATCTATTTCCCTTTGAAATATGCTTGGCGTATTTTTCAAGTCAAAGGGCAACGGCAAAACTCATACTTGCCATTGTTAACGCTGAATGCTGTTTTTGCACCTATCTTTCTCTAGAAGGCAAATCTGATGGAACCCTAACTTAAGATCGAGTGTCGTAAATAACTTGGACTTACCTAAATTTGAGAGTATTACTGTAGTATCTGGGATTGGATATTTCTCAGATGTGTAAAGTAACCCTTATGTTTTAAGTATTGCCTGAACATAAACGTCAAACAATGCTTATTAAACTCACCTAACATTCACAATGGGGGTTACCTCACGAAATGTTAAATGATGACAGCAGAGTTTTACGCGCATTCAACGAGAACGACATAATTTTATAAACCATTTGTATCGGTAGCATAACTTTAATTTATTAATATAGACAATTCTATACAAATCTATTGAGTGATTAATTTGGTTTCAATTAAGTCGAATCGGTATACGCTCATCGCTGGTTCTCGGGAAACACAATATTCAGTGAGTGTAAGTCAGTGCAGGCAATTGCACAATTTGAACAGCAGGGCCGTATTCTAGCCAGTACATGGCAAAATCCATGTACCACCACATGGACATACAGATGACCACGATGGTCATCTTACATGGCAACCGTGACTCCGCCTGCGGAAAAATGGTGACTCCGAGGAAGTGGAAAATCCCCCGCAGCACAAAATCAAAAGACTGTAAGAAAATAATTGCGTGTGGTTGTGAAAAAAGTGCGTGGTGGTTGTGTTAACACAAAAATATGCAAAAAATACTTAGAATACAAAATTTTTTCAAAAATTATAAAATTACAAAGACTACAAAAAACTAATAAAATTATAAAAGACTACAAAAAAAATGTTGTATAAGATTTCAAAAACTACATATATATATAAAATTCCAAAAAACTACGGAGAAGCCACAATGAAAGTGTTGAAGACATCTTGGTACGATACCTACCAGTGAACTTACAAGTACATGAAAATTAAAAAAAAATAAATATAATACAGAAATAATATTCGGAAAATAGAAATTTAAAATAACTTTTTTTAATAAATATACATACATGAAAAAAAAGTATGACCAATTTGTGGTGTTACATACAACACTATAATATTGAAAAATTAATTTTGGAATTTGCTGTACGACGCCATAACGGTGATATTTAAAAGCACAACAACCATGACGCCTTTAACAAGACGTTAATAGTGGTAAAACATCGCCAACACGCCTTACGTCATACTAAAATGCATCAAAAATTCGAGAAAATATTAGAAGGAGAGAACGAGGGGCAAGAAGCAGAAAAAGCATTAGTGGGTAACAGCAGCATTGCGGAAGGCAGCAGTGAAAGACAACACCAACAACTTATTCCAACAAGCACACAATGGTGGTACAGTGGAGTAGAATTATATATGTAACATTTGATTTCTGTATATAAGTAGATATTTTGCTTTTTTCACTACACATGTATATTATAAACGTAGCAACAATTTATCGTAATACACATGTAGCCTATGCACGTAGCAACACAATTGACACTTTTGTTTCTAAATATACCTTTTCTATAAACATTTGTATACTACGCATGTGGCAACACATTTTTTCTCACACTTTAATACAAATATTTTACCAAATTTTAATTTTTCAAACAGAAAAACATATATACATAAAATAGTCATATTGAAGTATAACCATATAAATATCGACAAAAATTCGAATGCACATTAAATATAATTTCAAATATACGGCCACTACACGCATATCATTACGCATATATTACTTCTTTCTTTTTAGTTCATTAATATGGAACTTGAATTTTTTAATTTAAATTTCGAACGTTGATTCATATTCAATACAATCGGAAAAATTTCTTTTTATACATTTCTTTAAACTTTTTGAAACGTAAATCATAAAAATATAAAACGTTCACACCAATCTTATAGCCTTTGCTAATATCAAAAAATGTTTCCAAATCTTTTTTTATTGAACTATATACCTAATTGCCAAATTTTGCGATAATTATTAAAACTTTCCAATCAATTTTAAAAATTCTCAATGACTTTAAATATCTATATTGTCGGGTTACAGTCATATCATAGTAATGGTGAATATTTAATTTTATCGGTGAAAACTTACTTTTTCTCTTTCTTCGGAAATTAAACATATTAGATATTATAAATATTTACATATTTTCTCAACGAATACAGTGCTTTACATATATTTTCCAAAACAATACAGTGCTCTAGATATATTTTTCAAATCCCTTTCTAAAACGATTAACTAATACAGTGCTTTTAAATATTTCAAAAATTTCTGCTCAAATGAAAGGAATACCATTTATTCAATGAATACAGTGCCATCCAAATATTTAAAAAATTCCTTCGGAGTATCACACGAATACAGCGTCTTTCAAATATTTCAACATATTTTGCCTTTACGATTCTTTTCAAACTATGCATCAAATACAGTGTCTTTTAAATACTCCAACAGTTTCTTTCCATTATTAAACGAATACAGTGCGGTTTTAATATTTCAACATTCACTTGCATTTACAATTTCTTCATACAACGAATACAGTGCCTTTTGAATATGTTATATTTCAACATTCACTTGCATTTACAATTTCTTCATACAACGAATACAGTGCCTTTTGATTATGTGAATCTTCCTTACCATGTACCCACTAACTCATAGTTTTTGAATATTTCAAACCTTTTCTAATTTACAAAATTTTTTTAATTGCATACAACAATTACTGAGTGAATGAATAGTTTCAACTTCATTTTTGTATAAACAGTGCCTACAGCGTTAATCTTAAAATTTTTTCGAATTTTTCATAAAACAACTTTTACTGCTAAGCATTTTCAATAAAGGTAATAAAGTTTCTGATGTCAGTTGTCAAATGTCAGATTTTGATTCCAATTTCAAAGATTTACGTTCTAATTACACTAAAGTTACCAAACGAGTTTTAAATAACTGATCTATCTCAGCGAAAAAGTCTATAGAATATGAAGATACTTTAATTAAAACCTAAAATGAAATTATAAAACAAGTAAATTCATATTTTGAAAATCGAGATAAGCCTAGTTCAATAATCGAAAGTTTGTCAAAGTGCAGAGAACAACTCACTAAATGTTTTTCTAAAATTAACTGTAATATAAAAAAAACCAAAGATATTTTTGAATTAATACAAGAAAGCGAATCAAGCTCTGATTTTGATACGGAGGAAGAACTCACTGACGCACCGACACCTTCAGCTAACGAAGCTAGTATTATTAGAAAAAGTACCGTATCTCTTCTTGAGGATTTCGCTGGATTTACCAATTCAGTTAACATTAATAAATTAGAAACAATTGGCGAAGAGCAACCAAAAGTGGCTACTGCAGAACAAAAGAAAACTTTCATTACTATGTGTGCCTCCATAATTAGAGAAAACTACAGCGACGGTCCGCTTTCACTTGCGTCTTTATAGATAAAATAATTTTGATAGAAGATTTGATGGAATAAAATTTTACAAACACTTTCATTTCGTTTATAAAATCCAAGCCAGAAGGGAAAGCGCGTCTCTTTTTTCGCAATTGGTACCAGCTGCTGAAAGAACAAGGTAATTGACACAGTTTTTTTTGTAACTTCTTTGATCTATTTGCATACACATTTAATTACATACATTTTTGTATATGCTGATGACGTATGCACATGCATATGCATTATTGGTATTGAACCTTTTGCTTTTTTTGTTGATAACATTTGTTTTCTTTTCTCTTTAAATTTTTCTTTGCTTTGATCGTCAACAAAAACAAAGCTGAGCTACTCCTAGGAGTGCGGTTAGGTAAACTCAAACACACATATTTGTGTACATCATATTATTTTTTATTAACGAGATAGTTTAGCTATATTAGCAAAGATACATTAGGGTGTCTCGAAATTTTACAACTTTGAAATTTTGTTCTGTAGAGTTATAATACTTTGATTAGTGTACTAAGCATTTTAATCATTGATTAAATTGTAAATGAATATTAGTTAGATCGGGTTATTTATTAGGGTGGGTTAAAGATGGGAACTTGGCTAGCCAAAGTCATGGCTGAGTAGATTCAATTAGAGTTGGGTGTAGGTATTGGTTTTGGAGCATGTGGTGGTGGTGAGGGCTGTGATTACGTTTTGACGGACGCTTGAAATGATAGGGAGTGCTACCTAAATTACCGGAGCCTAGTTGCACTCATGGATTCTGTGCAGTTTGCAAGAAATGGGGTGGGCGGCTCCACCCGACAGGACAGACCTCTTCAGCTCTAGCTATAATTCGTTACTTTTCTATATAGGCATGATTTCCCTTTTTTGTTGTGTGGTCCGACGAGCTAGCTGGGGCCAGCAAGCATGCCTCTCCGTTCTGTCCCTAAACACAAAGCTACATAACAAAAATGGCGCCCAACGAAATCGCCCAGTTACTTCTTTATTTTAACATTATTCATCTGTTTTTACTTTTCTTTTAGTTGTATTCTTTTTGAATTTCTTAGCATTTTTTTACCAACTTTTTTTTAGCTTTACCTTTAGTAATGTTCATCCTATCAAGTATTCTATTTTTTCTTCTGTCTTCTTTTAATTTTTCTTGATCTTATATTTCCTTCTTCGGACGTTAAGGATTTTCTGAGCTACTTTGCACAAGTTTGGACTTGAGGCGAATGTGGTCAGTGAATGATTTGGGGTGGATACGGGGTGTTACCGACAAAAAACTACGGCCGAGCAGTAAGCAATGCCTAAGTCGCTTGGTATGGAGTTCTGGCTCGTTTATTTATTAACATTAAATTCATACACATACGCATATGTTTCACATGTACTTATATCATTACTATTTGAAGTTTCTCTTCTCATTTCCATACATGCAAACTTGAACATTCATATACTATGTCATTTACTAAATATTTACTAAAAACTAACCGTAATGTCAGGCCACTTTGACCGACATAAAAATCATTTTCACTTGTGCAGTGAGTTACAGTTGCAAAATATAGCGAAAGAATACAAAAGTTTTAAAGCGCTCACGCTGCTAAATAAAAATTGTGTTTTCTTTTCTCATAAAAAATAGTTCGACTGTCGCGCTTAAAAATACGTGCAACAAATCTTTAAAACTTTTCTATTTACGTTATTAAGTTCGCGAACCGACTCTTGATAAAATCCGGGAATCTTAGCTATCATGGTAAATGAAGAAAAACAATCAACAGGCAATAATTGCCAAAAGTGTGACGAAACGAATACAGAGAGCATGGTCCAGTGTGACTCCTGCGACGCCTGGTACCACTTTCACTGTGTCGGAGTAGATAGCAATGTGGCTAACGTAAGCTGGAGTTGTGAAAACTGCCAGACCAATACACCAACCACCAACGCGCAACCCGTTTCTTCATCATCGCCAACTGCCGAGCAAGGTAACCGGCACGTGCATTTTTCACCGTTGCCAACAACAACAAGTACTTTCGGAATCAAGAGCTAATCCGCCACTAATGTCAACAGCTACCCCAGTAATTTCCACCATCACCGCTGGTTACACTCGACCATCAGTGTCAACGACGTTCTCCACTTTGGGTCATACAAACTGGAATTTTGGCATTAATACCTCAGTACAAGCACTGCAGCCGCCATCTAGTTCAATGCTGACGTCACAGCATAATCAAGCAGCGCTGTTAACGCAGCCGCTACAATTCGCATCGACCAGCGCCGGCATCTCTGCAACTGGTATACCGTACAATCAGCCGAAAGCATTTCCACCCATGCGGCAGGTAGATATGCGAACGTCTCAAGGCCTGCAGGTGCCATTATACACCGAAATGTGTAGGAATCTGCAGCTTGAAAGATTAGAAGAAGAAATGAAAATTCAGCAGTTATACTTGGATAACAAATACAAGATTCTCTCGCAATGTGCTGAGTCGCCTTCTTCAAATGTTTCAAGTTTACTGCCCATCCACGGACCTACACCTGGACAGCTAGCACCGAGGCAAGCTATCCCCAAACAGCTTCCGGTCTTCAACGGCGACCCCGAAGAATGGCCGCTGTTTATTAGCAGCTTCGAAAACAGCACTACTGTTGCAGGGTACAATAATGCTGAAAACTTAATTAGATGGCAAGCGAGTCTTAAAGGTAAGGCGCGAGAGATGGTGAAAAGTAAGTTATTTTTACCAGCAATGGTTCCAGAGATCATAAGACCCTTAGAATGTGTTTTGGTAGACCTGAGCATATCCTTGAGCGCGCAATAAGTAAAGCTCGAGCCTTGCCAGCACTTAAAGATAAGCTGGAAGGCCTTATTGAATTTGCACTTTGCGTCAGAAACATTTGCGCTACAATGGAAGGTTGCCAAATGCATGCGCATACGCATAACCCGCTGCTAGTAAAGGAGTTAGTTGATAAGCTTCCCAATAGCCAAAAGTTGAATTGGGCAGTCCAATCAAAATACGACACGATTCCCGTCGTGAAACAGTTCAGCGACTGGCTATACTATCTAGCAGAAGCAGCCAGTACTGTCGTATCTCTTGCACCAACTAAACGCAATGCTACGGTCAACATGCACACAATCGACGCAAACCCGTCGCATTCTATAGCAACTCATAATGTACCAAAGGTAAACAATGCATAATATGCAAAACCTCTGCCCACAAAGCGACTCAATGCGACGTTTTTAGAAGTCTACCACTACAACGTAAGTGGGAGGAAGTGAAAGCAAAGAGTCTGTGCCGCCAATGCTTGAACCCGCATAGACGCAAATGTACTTTAAATATGGTTTGTGGAGTAGATGGCTGCACTATAAAACACCATCAGTTATTACATAAAATGAGTCACGATAAAACCAGTGCCGTGAGTACAAACGTGAATAAACCCTCCGACGGACAGATAAACGCACACAGCAGTGATCGCGAACGAATGCAATCACTCTTCCGAATCATTCCAGTTAAAATTTATTCGGAAAACAAAGTAGTGGAAACATTCGCATTCTTCACGAAGGTTCATCCGTGACACTAATGGAAAAGAGAATCTAAATGAACTTCGTTTGGAAGGTGAACGAGACCCTATTTGTCTAAGGTGGACAGGCAACACAACTCGTGTTGAAGAAAATTCTGTAAGAGCTGCTGTAG
The DNA here is from genome assembly GCA_029619165.1 of Eurosta solidaginis. NCBI lineage: Eukaryota > Metazoa > Arthropoda > Insecta > Diptera > Tephritidae > Eurosta > Eurosta solidaginis. The sequence continues at coordinate 3,607 of JARSSU010024180.1, read as the reverse complement.
AAATTTCCAGTGTGATCGATGACAGAAAGTACACTTTGAAAAATATACACACTGTCGGCGATCTGGATCTTCCAGCTCAGTCAATCGATGCATCCGCGATGGTGCGCCAATATCCATACTTATCAGGATTGCCAATTGTATCATACACGAATGTGAAGCCCTCATTGTTAATCGTGTTGACAACTGGAAACTGGCAATTCCTCTCAAAACCAGGAAGGAACATGGTTCCAACCCATAGCGTCAAAGACGCGTTTGGGATGGACATTACAAGGGTGTAATTCAAGACAAATTGGCGAATATCGACTAAGCGTGCACACGTGCGATTTTCAAAAAAGATACGACGAGTTACACGAGAGTATGAAAGAATACTTCTCACTAGAGTCATCCAAACCTACTCAGCTGCTATCGGAGGAGGATACTAAAGCCGTAAGTATTGTGAGAAATACTTGTCGAAGGGTCGACAATCACTTCGAAGTTGGGTTGCCATGGCGAAACTCAGATGTATCGCTACCAGATAGCTATGCTTATGCTATGAAGCGATTACTATGTTTGCAAAGAAAATTCGTTAAAGACTCCGTGCTAAAATCAAACATCCAAGCTGAAACAATAACTTGGTCACAAAAGGTTACGCAATAAAGCTTCCCCAGACAGATACTGCTGTTGCAAAGGATAAAATATGGTACCTGCCTATCTTCATTGTAAAAAATCCAAATAAGCCTGTAAGCTTCGAATGGTGTGGGATGCTGCAGCGAAGGTGAACGGAGCTTCACTCAACGACTTCCTGCTGAGTGGCCCAGACTTACTTAACCCGCTCGTTACTATTTTATTGTCTTTCAGAGTGGGAATAGTTGCTATATGTGGCGATATTGCGGAGATGTTTCACCGCATCAACGTTCAGGACAGTGACATGCATGCTCAGCGATTTTTTGTGGTGCGACGACGGCGATGATCCGCAACAGCCAAGCATTTACGTCATGAAGGCGCTGACCTTTGGCCTAAATTGCGCGCCATTTATTGCTCACTACATACGCGACAGGAATGCTGATGATTTTAAGCACGAATTTCCTCGTGCCGCAGAAGCCGTTAAAAGAAGTCATTACGTGGATGATTTTATCGACTGTGGAAACGACGATCAATCCGCGCTAGAGTTAGCTCAACAAGTAAAACGAATTCACAAGGGTGCTGGCTTCAATTTACGCGGCTGGTCTTCAAATTCAGAATTCGTCGTAGAGCAGCTCGAAAATGATCCTAGCTCAATTCAGTCCGTTAAGGAATGGGGATCAACCACGAAAGTTCTCGGTATGTTTTGGGATCCCATAAGCGATAATTTTAAATATATTTTCAGATTTGCAAGACTTCGACGAGACGTCGTTAACGAACGGATCACACCTACGAAAAGAGAGGCGCTCCAAGTTCTAATGTCGATATTCGACCCTCTCGGATTTGTCTGTTGCTACACCGTGGGGTTGAAAATCTTGATGCAAGATGTGTGGCGTTCTGGAATCGCCTGGGACGACCCGCTGCGTGACAATCTAATCAACAAATGAAACCAATGGAAGACCCTTATGCCATTAATAACAGCTGTCGAAATACCTCGATGTTATCTCGTTATTGCTGAAAGACGCTGAAGACGATCAGCTTCACACGTTCGTCGACGCTGGCGAAAATGCGTTCGCTGCAGTTTGTTACTTACGTGTATCCAAGGGAAACGACGTTGAGGTTACTCTCGTGGCCGGCAAGTCTAAAGTCGCGCCAGTAAAACCATTATCGATACCCAGGTTAGAGTTACAGGCAGCGGTAGCTGGCATTAGACTGGCGAACATGGTAAGCAACGCACAACGTATTGGCATAAGATCTAAATATTGGCGGACTGATTCGAAGACGGTGCTAAGATGGATGCGAATGGGTCCTAAAAACTTCCACCAATTCGTAATGCACAGAATAGGCGAAATTCAAGAGGCATCAAATGTAAGTCAATGGTTATGGGTTCCTTCGAAGTATAATCCAGCCGATTTAGCTACGAAAATAACTGGACGTCATGACTACCACCTATGGTATACCGGCCCCGAATTTTTTAATGTCGAATGCGGAAGCTTGGCCGCAGTGCGAAGAATCAACCCTCAAAGAAGGCGACGACTCGGAAGTAAAACACTACATATTGCATATGAAGCAGACACCTGCTTTTAACCTACTGCTCAATGTGGATCATTTCTCAAGCTGGAAACGTTTATATCGAGCTGTGGCTACGTTCTTATTATACATCGACCGCTTATACTCAGTTGTGCAAGCAAAAGAGCGAAAAACAGCCATCGATGTTGATATGATTCATCGAGCGCAACGTATCCTAATCAGGTATGCTTAGTCCACAGATTATCGTGAAGAGATATGCTGTCTCAAAAGCGGTAAGACAATTGAAAAATCAAGCAAACTCTTTACCCTGAATGTTTAACTAGATACGGACAGCATAATACGATGCCAGAGCCGAACTGAACACTTAAATAACCACGAAAACGTAGCAATGCTGCCGAACTCTCATCATATAACTTTCTTAATCGTTCGTTGGGTCCACGAAAAATTTCATCACCAGATGCATGAGACAGTAATTAAAAATATTCGTGGTATGTATTTTATAAACCGACTGAGAGCATTGTATAAGAAGGTACGTTGGGAATGTCAAAATGTAAAAACGCTAGTACTATGCCACAACCGCCACAAATGGCAACACTGCCAGCGGCAAGGATCGCTGCATTTGAGAGGCCCTTCACATATGTTCGTATTGATTATTTTGGTCGCTTATTCGACGCCGTCGGTAGAAGGCGAGAAAAAAGGTGGGGCGTTATATTCACGTGTTTAACGTTACGAGCTGTGCACATTAAAGTCGCTCATAGCTTAGATAGCAGCTCTAGTATCATGGCAATACGTAATTTCGTATCTCGGCGCGGGTATCCAAGGGAGGTATTCTCGGACAATGGCACCAATTTTAAAGCGTCAGAGAAGATCATCTGCGAAAACCTCAAAGACACGGATTGGGCTGCTGTAGTATCTTCTTTCGATGAAGTAAAATGGAGATTTAATCCACCAGGTACCCCTCATATGGAGGCGCATGGGAAAGGCTCGTGCGATCAGTCAAGAAAGTGCTATTTGAGATACTACCGTCACAAGTTTTACCGACGAAAGCCTGCGGAGTGCCCTGAGCGAGGTCGAATTCATACTAAATGCACGACCACTTACATTTGTTTCCTTGGAAAGTAGTGACGATGAGGCTCTCACCCCGAATCATTTGCTGATTGGGTCATCGGATGGCTACAAGCCAATAGGTAGCAACACCCTTAGTCTGCGGCAACGTTGGCAATTGACTCAGCAATTTGCCGACCGTTTTTGGGCACCGATGGGTGCGGGAATATTTACCAGTAATCTCTCGACGTACCAAATGGTTTGTGAAAAAACGCCCGGCATGTGTTGATGATATTGTAGTAATTGCAGACCAAGACCTACCGAGAAATAGTTGGCCAAAGGGAGAATCGTGGTTGTTGTAAGAGCAAAGGACGGCCAAGTCAGAAGTGCTATGGTAGCGACTAAATCAGGAATACTTCATCGACCGATCGTA
>JARSSU010024178.1:0-36111 GCA_029619165.1 Eurosta solidaginis | reverse complement strand
AGTAGCTCCCAAATTTTGTTGCAAGCAAAGCATGAGAAGAAGAATTTGACATTTGCTTTGGCTAAGGGTGCTGGCACATTTTGCAAGTGAAATTATTTTTTCCCACTCGTTGGTAAATTTCTAACATGTTTCGCAATTAAAAACTGCAATATAACAGCGGGTTAGGGGGTTAGAAAAAACCCGGGGTAGGTATGGCTGTCGTAAGAGGCGACTAAAATACCAAATAGATTCAAGGAGTTGTGTAGCGTTTATAGCTTCTCCAAACCCAATTGTCAAAAATTGTCGATAACACTCCCCAAGACCTTCGGGAGTGTCCTTATCGCTACAACAACAACAAAACAACACAAAATATGTTCGCAAGTATTTTCTTGTATAGGGAGAATTTTTAAAACAGTGCTTTACGAAATTTGTATGTGAATGGGACAAGGCGAAATGACTTCAATTGCCAAGTCTGAAGTTCCTTCATATTTACAAACGCAACATCTTGGTTGATTGTGGCGATGTTAGTGTAATGCATAAGTTTGGATAAACCTCATCTATATGAAAAATTTCATTGTGCCGCGGCCTTAAAACTATGATAAGGAAATCTCAAATTCAAAAGTATGGGTAAGGTTTTGAATTTACCAAACAATAGCTTTAATTTAAATTTTTTTCTTTCCACCACTTGACTATTATTTTATAACAATAATTCTTCTTAATAATCCTTTAAATCATGCTGCAAATCCTTTTCATTACTTCAACTGCCATTCCTATTTTGACGCATCATCTGTTCTCCCTTACAGGGACTAATGTTCAGGCTTTGTATGAGGCTTACATCTACATATTTGTATTAAGCTAACATGTTTTTTTGTGTTTTTTTTTATAAATATAGTATGCTTGTAAAATTCATGTACTATGTAATTAATGACGTTTAACACGTTGCTCGACAAGCTACTGTTTTGACTGAATACATTTAAGAGGAGTCACATGAGTAAAAAATAATAATAATGTGCTTGTTGCCGTTGCCTGCTAAGACCAGAATACAAATGCTTTCATTATTTTGTATTTTGCTACCAGTCGGTCAGTATTATAAAAAAAAACAATCCACTGCCTATACCTTGCTTCTTGGCGCGCTGTTAACTTCCACTTCTCGACCTGTTGATTGATCGTTGTTGGACGTTTGTCATTATCTAAATACTTTTAAGTCATTATTGTGCATACTTTTCTGAATACATATGTGTTTGAAACAATAAATATATAAGTATACGAGAAAGCTGTTTGCCAAACTTCTTCCCTGACCGCATTTTCCATTTGCCCCTTTTGCAATATCGGCGTCGCCTGAAAACTGAGTGCTTAAACAATTTTAGCTCTGCCGCAGAAAAAACAACAAACAACAACCAACAACCAGTTTTTTAAACAATCTTAATTTGCATTAAAAAAGTTGTTGGAAATTGATTTCCTAGAATGAAATGTTGAGCACTGGAATGAAAGTAGCTTTTAGGTACAACAAGAAGTGCGCCTTACCGAAAGTTGGCAAAGTGTAAATAAAATAACTTCACGAACTATTTTTTTTCCTTCCATGTTCTAAATTTACATTTTGATAGAATACTTATCGTTGCTAAAATTCTGTGTAAGTACTGATAATTGGCACGATAAACAAATTTGCAAAGTTTGTTTTATACAAATCGCACACATAAATGGCTTTAGTTCATAAGAAAATGAACTAAAAAGAAAACGTAAGAAATGTTGCACATTATTGTGGTCCTTCCCCCGTCTGAAGAGTTTTAATGCGTCAACGTTAAGAAGTCCCTTTTTTCGATGACGACGTAATGAAGATGATGTGGTATTCAACTTAATTGAAATAAAATAATTTGTCACTCACCGTCTTAAGGCATTTGTTATATACCTACTTATTAAGCTCTGGAATGGTAAATTAGGCCAAAGTCAGATAGATTTTGTCAATTACTTAATTAAGTGGGTCAGTGAAGTTGATGATGGATACCACTTTTATTTTTGATTTTTTCTGTTAGCATTTTTTCGTTAAGTTGTTTGCGATATGCTCTCATCTGTATTTAGATTGAGGTAATACTGTCAATGTCAGTCTGTGTCTCTGTATTCAAACTAGTCACTAAATTTTTCAGATATCTTGATAAATTTGGTGAGCGGGTATATTTAGGTGTCCGATGAGACATTTGTTGGAACCAGCGGATCGGACCACCATAGCATATATCCCCATGCAACCGATTTTTTAGAAAAGAGGATTTTTGTCATATTTTCCTCAATTTATCAGATTGAAGCTTCAAACTTCACCATATGCTTTCGTATATTGTATATATAGCATATATCCCCCCACAACCGATTGCTCAGATAAGAAACTTTTCGTAATTTCTGCCCCATTTTAACAGCTAGAAGCTTCAAATTTCACCAAATACTTACGCTTACGTCATATGTTGTTGAAATAAGTGATTCATGGTCATAGTTTTTTCATGCAGACCACAAAAAACGTGAAACTTTGCATCCTCACACAAACTACCTACCTATTTTTTATTTATCTTAATAATCGCTTAGATATGTACATCTGTTCACAATCAGCCCAATTCTAAACGAAAATTCCGTGCGAGTTTTTTCCCTTCTCCCATTCCTCGTATTCTAAATAAAAATTCCTTGTGAGTTTTTTCACTTCTCCCTTTCCTCCTATTCTGAACAATGTTCGAAAAAGCGGAAACCGGTTATGGGAGAAAAGTAGGTATTATGAATGTGAGGGAGAGGGAGATTTCTCTGCCATTTCATAGGAGTTTTTTCACTAGTTAAATTAAAGGGAATGCAGCAAAATAGTTAAAGGAAATTAGTTCTTTTAAGAAAGAACACTTATTTGTACAAATTTGTGCTAAAATATGTATGTACATTCTACCACAATATTCTCACTGCTAATACAACAACAACTACAACCACAATATTCTTTATTTTAAGTCGAAAAGTATATCATAAGCAACGGAAGAGCTCTTCGTATATTTGATGCAGCCATCCAGAAATTGCGCAAGGATTTTTAAGAAGGCTTAAATAGAGATTGGCATATGACGAAGGACGAATTCAACTCAACTTGGCCGCCAGAAAATTGCTTTGCTGAATGAAAGCAGGCAACTCCGGCAGATTTGTGTTATGCGGCCGTCTTCTTCTTATGTTCCGCTGTTGATGTTGCTGTGGCACCAATTCATTACTCATTTCAGTGAATACCACATGAAATGCAATAAATACTGTGCATTGTTTATATTTTATTTCTTAATTTGCAACAAATTTGCAACAGTAATTAAACTTTTCAATTTTTTAAACAAAATAAGAAATGTGCAACGAAATTTCAATTGACAAAACAGCTGACTTCGAAAATTCGCAATTCCTATTCCCCAATTATTGTTCTCCCTAGGAGAACAGAATTGGAGGAATTTTTCCGCGGGAATAAAAAATAAGCGAGAACAAAATTCCGTGAGAATATTTAGAATTGGTCTGTATATATTTCTTATCTTATACAGCTGATTATTTGGATATTACAAATGGGATAAAATTATTGTTCAGCCCCCTTCATGAAAGGTATCACGTCTTCGGCACAGCCAAAGACAGTCTCGTCCTTACTTGTTTGTTTTTTATAAAAACAGCTTTTTTAACGGTGTTTTTGGTTTTGTAATGAAAGCGGCAAATTCACAGTAGAAATTGAAGTAAAATGTCAAATGAAGAAAAGATAACGAATCCTATTTTCTAACATCTAAGGCTACAGGAGAAATCGAATCTCCGTTTATTCTCTTATCGTTTTCAATTCGATTGCTTTTATAGAGTACTAGCAGAGTACCCGACGTCGTTCGGGTATAAATAAAAGCAGTACTATATAGACTAATATATTAGACTAATCCCAACCCCTATTTGTATGGGAGATGCCACGCCCCTTTTTCGATATCCACAATTTTTCCCGAGTGGTAGGGATTAGTCTTATATACCTCCTCACCTAATTTCAGTCGTCTAGCTTTAATACTTTCAGATATATTGACAACGAAAAATTCCAGTTGTATGGGAGGTGCCACGCCCCCTTTTCCGTTATACCCAGTTTTTATGGAGGGGGTAGGGATTGGTCTCATATAACCACTTGACTACGAAAAATTCCAGTTGTATGGGAGGTGCCACGCCCCCTTGTCGAAAACTTGTTCTATATAGCCTAGCATAGATTGACGCACTTATACTATGTTCAAACAGAAAAATAAATTGAGGAAATTTCGATTTGATTGAGTGCTGTTCATACAACTCGATTTAGCTTACACAATAGTAATTTTATAGCTGGTTGGCTCATCTCTACAGCAAGAACATACCTTTGTTCAGACTGTCAAAATGAACACGCACATTATTAGGCGAATGAAATGGAATGAAAACATAAAACTTTGAAATTTTTGTGTGTTGTATGAAAATGTGTTCAATGTTTTGGTTTCATTTTGAGTTTGCCATCTTCTTTTGACAATCCCTACTCCAGTGAAATGAAAGACATAAAATCAACTGATGAGATGAGCCAACCATATAGTTCAGCCATGCATAATTGACGTTTAAATATACTCAATAAACACACTTTACAATGTTGCATTTGCAGTTTGAAACAATTTATTACGCAATTTTTTTTAAATTGTCAATTTATTATTACAATTTATTATATGACAAATTGCGTAATAAATTGCCCAAATAGTATAAATTGCCAATTTGGTGTGTGTTTGAACCTAGTATTAGGGTATGTCATGGCAAAATTTCGTTCGATTCAATTCTGCGGTTTAGGCTGCAAGTCCAAACATACATACAGACATACTTTCACAAATATATAGTAGATATCGTGGGCATGTAAGAATACATACTCTATTCATTGAAGATGTTTATACGCTCTAAGCCGGAGTGAATTCTTTGGATTGCTCCTCACTTTGAGAGACGTTAAAAGACGCTGTCAGACTATGAAGAGATGTCAGAAAGACACAGAGACTGTCAGATTTTGTGAAAAATATGCTTCCAAAATAATCTTGTCTATGGTCTTGATGGTCATATTAGATCGCTCCCGAGATGGTTGGGCTTGTACATTAATGGTGCTTGTTACCGTAGCGTACCGGATCTATATCCGGCAAAGAACCACCAACATCGGTAACATTCCCCAAACCCTATCTTTATCGCAACAACAACAACTAGCGACTACGCGTACCAGCTCAATCTATAACTTATTATTTATATTGACAACGAGTTTGAAGAAATAGTGACTGGAAAATTGATTTTCGATCACGGAATGAATAATTCAAAACTTCAATCATAGTAATGGAGAAGTCGACTCAGCTAATTCTCTTCCTAGTTACATTTGATCATGTTATTACTGTTAGGTACTATGTTTAACCATTGCATATTTATTATAGAGTTTCATTTTTGACCAACCCAGTGTTATCTAATCGATTAGTTGCGTTATATTTATTATTTTAAAGCGCTAATGAGTTTTTATCTCTAACGTGCTGATACGCAACCAAAATGGAAATAATTAAATATTTAATTTTTAGAGGTGTGATAAAGTTGACTTAATGGATGTCTGTTATATTGTCGTGGCATACATGGAACAAATCATTACAGTTGAACGACTTAAAGTGGTTTTCCAGGTGTAAAAACAAAAATAGAAAAATGTAACTATTGTTTGAATTTTTGAGTCTATGATTTGGTTGCAACATGCTACATGCGGCATAATTTATGTACAGTAATTCAGAATAATATGGTACAAACCTAGCTTAGAACCCGTTTAACATTGTATAACAGGTTGAATAACTATGGAGAAGACTTAGGAGGATGCTATATTGAAGTTTTGAAATAAAGAATTACTTTTCCATAAATAGTGTACACTTTTCGATTGATCAATTTCATTATTTTTAAGTTGAGTTAAGTCGCCACGGAGAAGATTTATGAGATGGTATATTGAAGTTTTGAAATATTGAATTACATTTCCATAATGGTCCATTGTAAGACCACAGACAATAATCTCATTTAACCACATATCACGTTTCCCTAGCACAACACAGAAAATCTCAGAAATTTTAACAAAGTTTGGGATAAGTAGTTAATTAAGAAACTCGATGTTCTGTCAGGAGGATGGTGTTCTGTTTTCTCCCCGATCCTATAAACTTAATATAAGAACGAACGTTGCACCCCCCAGTGGGTTAGGGGGTTAGATTAAACCCGCGGTAGGTATGCCTGTCGTAAGAGGCGACTAAAGTACCAGATTCAAGGGGTTGTGTAGCGCAACCTTTTCAGGTTGCCAGCGCAATACATAGCTTCACTAAAGTCAATTGTCAACTTCACCTTTGAGCGGTGAATCCCCTTTCACTACCAGACGAGGCTCTGGCGACCCCAAGCTCCTCATGGAACTGGGGGGTGGGGAGGGAGGGATGGCCTGAAGGTTTAATGTGGCCATATAAATCGTTCCCGAGATGGTCGGGCTAGCACTTTAATGGAGCTGTGTTACCGGGGCTTACCGGATCTGTATCCGGCACAGGACCATCACATCGATAACACTCCCCAAAGCCTTCGGGAGTAACCTTATCGCTACAACAACGAACCTTGCATTATTACATACATATGTATATGTAATACTCCTATATTGCTAATAGAAAATGCCCGCAATGAGTTTTGAATTCGAAATCAAAATAAGACAGCCTACAAAATTTTTGCGATTGTAGCAACATAACAAACTAGAAAAAATTTCATTTTTTTTGTTAGTATACATAGTATTACATATATGGGCGATTCTCCGCGAGCTGTCAGTTTTACTAACCCAAATTTTTGGAAAAAAGTTTCGATTTTCAAATATTTTCAATCATTTTTCTATGAGTTTTTATAGCTAAAAAAACATTCCCAAAGTGCACGAGCTACAGCTTTTAATTTCAGTTCTTGATACTGAAACCTGCAACGGTTGTGACATTACGCGTGTGCCACGGTTGTGATATTTTGACAATAAATTGCTCATTAAAAACGCTAGTATGACTCGCAAGATTTTCCGTAAAAATTTAAGGTTACGCCAGCAAACTTTAAAGAAAACTGGTACAATAGACGGTACTTAACTTAAAACTACAAAGATACAAGTGCCCCGGTTGTGACACGATTTTTTGATACGTACCGTTTTCCAGTTCTTCAGTGTTTTAAAATGGATATTAGTTTGTAATTTCTACCTTCGATGGTTAATAAAACAGCAGAAACGTCCGGATTAATTATCTTAATACTTCATTCTTCAGTCGTCAATCCAATAATGAACCGGAAGTCCACCATCTTCCCTTTTCTGCCTTTACAATGATGTATTTTTGCTTATTCTATTAATTAGTTGACATGGTTGCATTTATGATCTTACAAGTTATTTTAAGACTGCAAACATTAACATGGAAACATGCGGGGACACTTGCTGATCAAAATTCACACTCACATGTCATAAACCAGTGTGCAATAAAGCAGTACTCAAAAACTCATGGACACTTTTCATAATCAAATTACAAAGCGAAAACAGAAATGTTATCATTAAAACAACATTTAATATTGCAGATTAAGTCAAGTATTTAATATAATGGCAGTTTATTACTCGTATAATTAAAGATTAAAAAAGTTACGACCTAAAATGTTATGAAAAATGTGGTTGTGGACATGCCACGGTTGTGACATTTGTAAGGTATTATGAACTATAACTTCATAAAACTGATGACCAGTAAATAAAATTCAACATGAAACTGTAAAATAAACATAATTTTAACTCAATTACATAATTTAATTCATGGAAAATGCTTTAATATATTACAAATTTCGAAAAGACACAAAACTGTAAGCTCGCGGAGAATCACCCATATGCATTATTATATTTACAACAAGAGTGAAAGAGAAAGAAATCCGATAATTCGTTTAATTATATTGCTAAAGGGCTGGTTTCCTTTAAAATCGGTGTCGCTTTACTACGACCGCTAAAGAGCGAACGGCTTACTCAATGTTTTCATCGGAACTGCTTTGTTGTAAACTTTAAAAACTTACGGCAGACGATGCTTAAAATTTAATTTTAAAATTTTCAGGGTTTTTAAGTTATTTGTTATAAGAACATACAAGAAAAAACATATTCAAGAAAATAAAAAGTCAAAAATGTTATTTAAATAGGAAACCAAGCCTTACGCGAATTAGGTTCCTAGATTTAACTGATAGATCGTCGACCACACCACTGTGGACTAAGCTTAGATGCCAGTTTGGATTATGATAGAGGATGTTGCTTTGAATACCATCACCTGGCCTTGGAATATTAGGTTCAACTACTTTATATTAAGATTAATAGAAGCTCAGTTGAGTATGAACCACCTTACATATTCATGAACAGCTTTAAATTTGGACTTTATTACCCTGAATGAATTTCCAACTTATACAAATTTTCATGTAATACCAATGCATTTTACCTTGCCACAGATCTTAAGTTCCCCACCGAGCAGCAACAGCGACTTAAAAAGTATAACATATTACATTTATCGGGTGATTATGGTTTTGTTCTCCTTTAGACTGTGTACTACTGTATGTTTTTCTTGTACAAACAAAATCATGCTACCACGAAAACCAGTTCAAATTTATAGTCTCTTATACAAATACGACTAAACAACTGTGCTTTAGTAAAAATATTTTGGCGTGTTTTGTTTACCTTTTTGAAAAATATGTAGATTTTTTTTCCTCGCTTCAGTTGTATTTGGATTATAAATAGTGCAAAATTTAAGCGAGATAAATATGGTGTCCATTACTTGTGCAGCAGTGGAATTTTTAATTGAAAACTAGTTAAGCTAGAAATTAGCAAATAAATGTGAACAAGTATGTGTAAGTCATGCAAGACTTTGCAGGAGAAAATATATGAATTGTTGTGTATTTAAATAAGTACATATGTATGATATGTGAATAAGTTATTAATGAGTGTTTGCTTAGTGTTCAAAAAAAAACAAAAACAAAACAGATGTAAATGTTTTTCAACTAATTTGCTAATACGATTTGACCGATAATAACAATTACGGAAATTTATTGAAAATGTATTTGCTGTTTACATTTTTCAAATAAGTATATATGCAAGTTTAATATGCACAAACTGGTTTTTTTAAGCCCGGTTTTTCTGTTGTTGGCTAAGCTAAGCTAAAACTAAGTTTGCTTAAACTCTAGTCAAATTTAAACTCCAGTTAAACTATTGAGCAGTTCTTCAGTCACAGTTTAAGACCGCCTTTGCAGTAGGCTTTATTGTATGGCAACATTGTTTTTTTATTATCTAGATAATTTGTAGATATCGCAACAGCTTGTTTACCCAACAAACATGGAAAAAATATTTCTGCAGCGAAATATATATCTAGTTTCGGAGGTGATATTCAACATCATTATTTAATTATTCTTAAACCAGATAGTTCTGGAGCTGATATCCAACTTCGTTCTCCAATCACTATTCAAACTTTGATAAATTTGGTAAAATTTAGAGTTCCCGGGTGAACTCCAGCGTTGTTATTGTTATTATATTATTATCCAACCTTTGAGAGATTTTGGGAAATGTACAGTTCTCAAATGAATATCCAACACATTTTCCCAGTTGATATCTTACATTTGATGGTACTCAAGCCTAAATGCTTATTGGGTATATTCGACGTCATTTCGAACGAACGCAAATAACTGATACGTTAACTAGAGTTTAACCCTGCCAGATTGGCCGCTTAAGCTTAGCTTAAACTTCAGTTAAAGTTGACTGAAAAAGGTGAGAATAAGTTTAAGCGTTGTTTAACTGACAAACTGAGTTGAACTTATATTGAAAAACCGGGCCTTAGTAAAAACAAAAAAAAATTTATCACGAGCTTTTCAAGTTATAACAAAATGCAGTTTTAAAGAAATGTTAAGTGTTTTTTGAATGAATTTGCGCGTGGTCGAATAGCTTATCACATTCCATATTCTGGTAGAGAAATAGGCGCCACTTGGTGTCCTTAAACGTCAAAATATCTCTAAGCCAAAGTTGAGATACATATATGACAGCAGATATGAAGACAATAAAAAATGCATAGACATTCCTATACTGCAACTACGTTATGCATTGGCCTCAGAACTCAACATCTCAAAGCCAGAGTGCCCTGAGAAACAGCAAATCCATATATTGCCGCTGACTTTGACGTCTGCCTGATGGCGATATCAAAAATTGATAATCCAAAAATGGTAGTTGGTATGAATGAGCCAAACTTCAAGAAATTGATACCATTGCGATGTTACCCTACTATGTTTCTGTCAGTAATCTACGTAACTGAAGTATGCTTTAGAGATAACCTACAGATGCTATTTCTATATCCACAAATCGTAGCCAATTTATGTCAGACACCCAGCCAGTGTTCCAGCCTTGCACAACCACTTCTAGAACTAGAATATTACTGTATTGTGTTCCTTAATGATCAACACTTTCACTGTTCCATAGTATAGGCAACTAACAGAGTATAAGCAGCAACCTATCAGTTTAGTAATATTGTTGCAGTATTGCTGTATTTTTAGGCTGGTTCCTGACGAGCTCCTATGTTAACGAACAGGCAGATTACTTTGCAAAACAGACTGTTATAGCAGCATTTTATAATGCAGAACTTTCTGCGGACTCACGAAAGCACACATAAGGAAAACCATGAATAACTTGGAAACAAAACAATTCAGGCAACTCCGGGCGCGTACTGCGTTCAGCGATCTGTGACTGCAAACTATTTTCACTCGAACGATAATAAATTCTAAAATATATAATAAGTTATGGATCTAATGAGTACTAAATAATATTTTATTTAAAAAATTTGTTTCAATCGCGTGTCGCAAAATTTAATATGGGATACGAACTTTTTACCGAAACCAGCCAAGATCCATGGTAAAATTACGAATCGGTCCGACTAGAGATCATTGCCTGGAATGGAGCGGCAAACAAGATAAATTACACTAAAATAACAAAATCCAAATTAATTCATTATTCATATCATGTATTAAAGTAAAGTGAAATTAATATAATTAGATAATTGAATATAAAAATTAGAAATTGTGAAAATGATAACACTAACAAATTGGACAATACTTAAACATAAAAAAACAAATAGTATTGTGGCGAATGTTGGCATCACAATGCTGTTAGCAAATAATCACAACAACAAAAACAGCAAGCAGCCACACTTATGTACATGTACATAATAAAGCAAGCAGCCACACAAGGCAACGAAGAATATTCGATACACATAACCAGCAGCTCGAAGTGAAGAGATATCTCACATACACACGCGTCGTTATCAGCTAAGAGCAGAAGTTGTTACTCACACATACACACGCATATACATAGCTAAATAACCAAGTATGCGATACAACTGTTCCATGTTCGTGAAAAGTCTAGACCTTACGAAACAACAGAAGGTAAAAAAGCAGCGCAAGATGAGGAATAACTATACAGTTTGATTTAAACACGCTATTAGTTGTGAAGTACTACTCCCAAAGTATTCTAATAAAGACCATTTTGCAATACTGAATATTGGAGTTATTTATGCGACAGTTCAGCGCTTCGAACGTTAGCAGAAGGTGCACAATTATCCGGATCTCTACAAAATTCGTTAGAGTATTAAAATACAAAAGTAGAAAAACTAAAATTAAATGTGAACTTTAAATTCTAAAAAAAGAAATATATGACACAAAGCAAGTTCAGTTAAAAAAATAAACAAAATTATAATTCAACTTTATTTCCGTTTATTGCCACATTCATTTAAACCATATTAAAATATAATATACACAATTGCTTATCGATCGTCAACAAATATGCTAAAATTAATTTATTTCCACCTTTTATTATTTATCGCGTTATACAGAAAAAGAATTAAAACAAACAACTCAACAGCCAGCGACAAAACTCAAAGCTAAGTTATAATTTTTTTCCTAAACGAACAGCTCAGATGACTTTTTGGTTGCCTTTATCGCGCTCAAAAAAATTACGACGAGTTGAATTGAACCTTAAATGTGGCCTAAACGCACACTACACAAATTATGTACATACATTCAGAAAAAAAAACGTACGCTATAAATGACTAAACATTTTTTTAATGTGCTGAGTTTGAACAAAAACTTACTAGATTTGGGTCAAACTTAGCATTAATTTGATAATTTGATTTATTTTTTGTATATGAGAAAACTTCGAGTTTTGTTTCTGAAATTTTTTTGAAGACTGACAATTTTTTTTTAATATTTTGTTATGTGTCTAACCTCAATTTTAAAGCTTCTACTCTATGAGCGTCACTTAGACATTGCGGCAGACGATAGGCTGCATTGAAGTAGCCGATCAATAAAAACCTCACATAGACTGAATGTGCTCGTAGTGTTACCAGAATTTGTTTGAAGACCAAGCAGAATAACCCCAAATAGGTACTTTGCTGTAGAAGTGCTGTGTTATAGAATAACTCCATTCTCTTGGCAAATACTAAAAGTTTTCTAGGACTTGGCTTAAATGCCGCCTCGAGATCTGGCAATTCTGCCACCCCTAGTAGCTGGAGCCGTAACCTTGCCTGCAGCTCGCACTTCCTAAATCTGTTACTGACGCGACCTAACATAAAATCATGTGACGCCAGAAAGTAGTGTTCAGTTAGTATGCAGATCGTGAGCCTTAAATCTTCTCTCTTTAGAGACCAACTTTGTAAGTCTAATGTCAGTGTGTACAAGATTTTAGAAATTTTGAGTCCGCGCGTCTATCAATATATTTCCTGATTTATGAATCCCGTTTAACCCTGCCTCCTTTTCATTTTTCCCAAACGGATTGGGATGTCTACCGTCGCTTCATCGAAGGTTGTACTCTTCTTTGCAAACACATTTGCCTTTTCGTTACCTTTTATCCCTTTATGACCGGAAACCCAATATATATGGACCGTCCGGCCTAGCGAAAGTCTCTTCAATTCTTGTTTTCATTTCATGACTTTTCTCGATTAAGTACTTTGTGACTTTATTGCCTTTATCGCCGCCTAACTAACAATATATGTATTTATAAACGCGACTGCAGCTTAAGCACGCTTTCTTCAGAATTTCCGTTGCTTTCTTCACGGCTAAAATTTCCGCCTGAAATGCACTACCGTGATCTGGCAGCCTTTGGAATCTATTTCTGGATCGACACAGTGAATACCACACCCGAACCCCTCCGTTCATTTGTAACCCTCGGTATATACGTGTATGGTATGTTCTGCCATTTTCGCACACTTGCGCCCACCCTCCGGCTATATTTTTTACGACACTTTCATGCCGTGAAGGCTAGTTAGTGCGTTCTGCCTAAGTATACGTGTTTGTGATGGCGTTAACGCTGGCTTTGAAGGCTTCAAATTGAAACTTAAGGAAAATTACTTCACTGGCGAGACAATTTCTATTTTGTTGCACTTTAGCAGCTGTTTTTCTCACTTTTAGGTATTTTTTGAGTGTAGATATGCACATTAACACACGTTTGTTATAAATTACTCACCTACAGACAGGCATATCTATCTACATATGTACATATTATAAAAACCATAGCACACACCACCTGATTGCACACATTCAGTCTGACATGACGTTAGATAAAATATGAAAACGAGTGTTTAGATATGTTCCTTCTGGCCCCGCCACACTTGCCGGCTAAATAAATATGGCCCCTGTACAAAGACCTTCCAGCCGTCATATCTTATCTTATTTTACATTCTATATTTATATTTTCAAAGTTATAAATTTTTTCCACTGCAATAATATCAACAAAGTCTTCTTGAGTTTTTTTTTGGTATTTTATTTTTCTTCTATATTTATTTAGTTCTTAGTTTAAAATGAAACGCTTATATTTGGCAATCGCGTGTTCAATCTAACACACATATTGTGCGTACTTGGAAATATTTATTCATTTGTGCGTTCATGTTTTTTATATTTTTTATTTTTTTGGTTTCAAACTAAATCCCACTTTTCTGATTTTACACCATTTCCGTCTGCTTATTTGTACTCCTTTAATAACTTAATTTAACAAATATAGCACAAATGTTGGATACAAATATATTATACAGTCCTTAGCCATATAATAGAAACACGCGAAAAGTAGATTGAGTAACAAAATAATGTGTGGTAAAATAGTAAGGAAATTCATTCAAACTCGCAAATGCTTAGTGCAATTCGTTGATCTTGCTAGCTTCGTAAACTTGTATGCAAAACTTTTTTTATTTGCGACGTTTCATAGTTAAGAGGCAATCGCGAATTTGAGTTCAATATAATTATTCCATACATAAAGATCCGATTTCAAAACGGGTTTAAAGATCAGCTGTGTCAGATGTTGATATAATTTTAAGGGATTTGTAATAAGGTCGTGGCAAATTGCCAAAAAAGTTGAAGTTTAGCTTTAAATTAACATTGAATCACTCGATTGAACAAATTCTTACTTAAAATTAAACTTTGAAATTTTTACATTCCCTCCTTGTTTATTCAAAAATTAACTAAAAAAAAATGTAGTTTGTGTGTTTGTTCGCAGTCTACCATTCATTCATGCATCTTTTCAACGAAAGTATACCACCACATTCGACGTTCAACGCTGCAAAAGGCCAGCTAGCGAAATCATGCCTCCCTGTGTATGTATGCAATTTCATTCCAAATCGTTTTGAATTCGGCGTCACATACACTTTGATCCAGCAAAACCGATTAAAGCCGCTCACAGCTTTGAAAAATACAATTCCGTTCAAACTTTTAAAGATTGGTAGAGACAATGTTAAACAAAATTCTAAGATAGCTATATAGACACCTAGAGTGTGTTCCTGTCAAATTTGTTTGGGTCTGGACCAGTGACCGATCGATTCTAAAAAATAATTTCTAGGATGCGACTGCATACATTATGAGGTACTAAGGACACTATTTTTTGACTAGGTACCGATCTATACTAAAACGTCTAATGTATGATGCGATTTTCATGTATATATTTCTCAATATTTTTTAGGAATCGGATTGCTAGAAATTTTAATAGAGGAAACGAGAGAAGTGAAAAACAAGGGAAGGAGCAAGATATATTGTTAGGCGAAGATAGAGGTGGTGGAAGCGCGAGAGGGAGAAAGAGATGCAGGGGGAAAGAAAAAGAGAGGGAGGACCGAAAAATTAAGAGGAAAAAGGAGAGATATAAAGAGCAGTAACGATAAAAACTTCTTTCAGATAGACCAAAGTAAGGACAGAGCAACGCTTGTTGGATGTGCTAGTTCAGAATAACGTAAAATGAACCATTCATAAGAGATTCATCTTTTCAAATCCAAATTTGTACGCATACGTTGTTGGTGCGCCGCGTCCGAATCTAACTCAATATAAGACGTTATGTAACGCTTTTACTGCTATCAAACTATTCTTATAGCTTTAGAATGTCTGGTCTTCAGTGTAACGTTGAAGTCGTTACTAAATAATTCACTGTCTTCAGGTTTTCTGTCACTCACTCGAGTTGCGTTACAAATAAACTGATTTTTAGGGCCAGATTATGTATGGCGCCGTGACACTTTGCGTCGCAGGCACTGACTTTCACATTCACCACTATATAATACCACAAATTTCATACAAATTTTGGGTCACACGAGAAAAAATGACTTGTTGCGCTATACATTATTTGCTCCATAGTTTAATATATTTTCACGGAACTACTTCATTGATTTGACAGTATGTTTGTTTTGAAAGTTTTTCTTATGTGTACCTATTCTCATGATCATAGCTGTACATAAGCATTAACACACACATCGTTAATCTACTAACTATTCATATGTTGCCATTTGCGATATTAGCTTTTCTGTTACAATTAGATAATATTAGCGGTGGTTTAGTTGTTGTCCACATTGCATTCCATTAGATTACCCATGATACTATGAGTATGAATCTTTTATATTCATACGTCATATATTCAACACTGTCGCGCCTTATATATTTATGCCATTGCGCTTGATATGTGCTCTACATACTAATGTTGTTATTGCCTGCTTACGTTTACATATTTTTCCATTCTCTTTTTCGTTACAAACAATTTGGTATGACTTTCTGCAATTTAATTGCTTTTAATGAATAATTTTATTATACGTAAGTAATTTTTTTGTAACAACCTCAAGTTAATTACTTAGCAAATAAAAAAAAACAACAAAGAAACAACAAATATTTAACAATCAAATTATGTAAGTGAAAGATAATTAAAAAGCTAAAAAAAAGCAAAATTAATAGCTAAAAAATAGTAAGACATATATTATTATTATTGTTAAGCCTCAAGCGATTGCGAACTTTATTTAGATCTATTGTGCTTGACGTTTCATCATATTAGTATATTTGGAGGCTTTTAATGTATTTAAGTACCTTTTCAGGCATTTTACTCCATACCACGAAGATATTAAGAGTTACGCCACCTACCTGGGAGAGTCTTTACCACATGGCGAAATCATACAAGATGGCAGCACGGTGACATACCTACAAACATAAATAAAAGTTCCATGTACTTTGTTTTTGTAAATCGATGAACTAAAATCGTACTGCGCCGAAAGTTGATGTATCAAATCATATTAACAAAGTACCGATCAGCTGGCACCGTGCTACCACCTTGTATAGCTTCGCCATGCATTACCAGAACGTCGCTTTCGCAGAGAATGTGGACCGGTGTATCATCGGTGTACAGTATACAGTGTCCCGTATAGTCCCTAGTTAGAGTTCTAAGGTCCTATCTTCTTAGATTGATAAGTTAAACTGATATTCTCATTGCTGAGAGTAACTATATGTAAATTGACCCGTATTTGCTCTGGACATTCAATCCAGTGCCCAGTTTGTTTCCAGTTACTTATGGTTTCCCTATTGTGTGCCTTCGTGAGTTCACAGAAGGGTTCTGGACCATAGAATGCTGGTAAAGCACAGTGTTTGGCTAGATAGTCTGCCTGTTCATTACCTTAAGTAGTAATATAAGTAAAAATATAAAATGCCTTCTTCACTAAAAGCTTCACTGTGTCGTCGACATGTGATTATATTTTTTTCATTTCATTTGTTATCAAATACATTTTTTACTTTATTTCATTGCTTTTATAAACAATTTTTTGCCATTCAGTATTGCTTGATGGTGTGGTAAATCGTATTCTAATCTAGATTGACATTTGTGTTTGATGGCGTGTTAGAAAAGTTAATTGTTTAGGCTTTATAAGGTTGACTGACACCTCGCATAGTTTCATATTTATTTCTTGATGCGCTACATTTAGTTAATTGAAATCATTGTTTTTACCTTATTTAATTGAATAACTACATGACTTTGATATGCAGGCATTCGTTTTATTTCATATTTATTATTTGATCTGAAGTGACCTTCTTACCACAGAAAACTATTTTTTCACCTTTCAATCTGTTGTTATTAACTTCTCTCATTAAAGGAATGAAAATGTTAGTGCATTGGTAATTGACTCTTTCCACTGTTGTATGGCTTGCATTCCTCTCTCGACGAACAAAAATCACGCTCTACAAGTCGCTCATCATACCTGTCGTGATGTATGGCTAGGAATTATGAACGGTGTGAAAGAAAACTTCAACCCCCTAAGTATTTCGAATATACACGCGGCAGGTATGCCTGTCGTAAGAAGCGACTAAAATACCAAATTGATTCAAGGGGTTGTGTAGCGCAACACTTTCAAGGGGTTGCCAGGGCCATTTATAGCTTCTCCAACCGAATTGTCAACATTACCTACACGGTGCGAATGCTGTTTCTTTACAAGCTCCTCATGGGTCTAGGGGTGGGAGGGCGGTATGGCCTAGAAGGTTTCATGTGGTCATACTAAATCGTTCCCGGATTGTCGGGCTAGTACCTTTATGGTGCTTGTTACCGGAACGTACCGGATCTGCATCAGGCAAAGGACAATCAACATCGATAACACTTCCCAAAACCTTCGGTGGGTGTCCTTATCGCTAAAACAACAACAACAAAGATTCTCTGATATAATTTTTTTAATACTACTCCCGTTCACGCTAAAGGGCACATTATTTGGTGATTTGTCAAATTGTGTGCCAGTTAGAAGTTCGCGTTAACTGAAGATGGTGAAAACTGCCCTTTATGTGTAAGATTGCGGATGTACCTAAAGTTTCTAAATTTACATGTGAAGTCTTCTTGTAATCTCTCTCCTTACAGGTTCTCCCACAATTAAAACTCATTCTGATGCTTCCCATAAACCAAGCTTCAAGGGCCAATTAATGGTGACTTATAACCATAAAACCATAACCAGGTAAAACAGCTGATCAAACCTACCTTATGGAAATCAATGTAATCAATTAAGGGTGCCATACCATAACGCTAACGCCATAACCATACCATAGCCAACCAATTAGTTTTTGGTTTCTCGCCATATCCATAACCTAAAAATATTTGAGTTGGTGAATTTAATAACTTTTTGTAGATTTTATTCATTGTTTTATTTATTTAATTAATCGATCATATTGGAGATGGTTATGGATATAGGTATGGTTACGACTATGGCGTTAGATTTAAGGAAGTTTAATTAGCCCTTTATGTTCGCAATAGTATGACTGTAGGTCGCTTTGCAGCCAACACGATATATCTGGAAACATGGAAAATCCCAGCGCGCGTTGATTACTGTTGTATAAGACATTAGTTGTTGCTTTGGAGCTAAATTTGATTTTAGGTTTCGTCATGAGTTGTGGCATGGCCTCAATCATATTGTTCCAACCGCGCTGTACTCTTCTTTGCTAAATAGTTTCGGATCGAAGTTTTTTGTGCTGTGTACTTCAATATAGCGCATTTGGCATTTAAAAGTGATATCGCATAATTAGGCTTGTGCTAAAATTGTCAAAGAGCTTGCAAAGGACAATGCTTTGTTTACAGCCTCAGCAATAAAGTCAGCAACAACTATGACAAAGAAACGTCGTCAATGTAGTTCAAAGAATATTATGATATAGACCAAATAAAAGAAATTAATAGCAAAATTTTAAACAAAACACCATAAAGCAGACTAGACAAAAGAACAATAAACTAAATATGTAAAAACCAAAAAACAAAAATGACAAATAATTACTGCATAAAACTTTTGATGATACATTGCAACAATAATTAACTAAAACTAAAAGAAACAATAAAATAAAAAAAAATAAAAGAAAAGCACAAACGAAAATTCGAGCACAAATACTAAATAAATGAAAAGAAAATACGTGCGCAATAATGCATTTTCAAATGCTTCATGAGACCAGTGGAATAACCATGAAAGTATTTTTAGGCGTAACCCGACAGTTGAAACGGGAAAATCAAGAAAAAACTTTGTTATGCAAACAAGCCTAATCACAAAAAAAACAAACTAAATATGTTTACATATATATCTATGCATGGGTATATAAAGCGTCATTATTTTGGCACAAAATATCTCTGGGTCACGTCGACACTCTCACTTACATATGTACATACTCACTCCAAGCAGACTGCCACCACTATCTATGGCAAACAATAAATAAAGGGTGTATAATTGAAATATTTCCAACTAAGTAATTTTGTTTTATAAATATATTTAAGTTTTATATGCCTATTAGGCAGACAAAGAAATGAACTGTTCGGAAAGACATGTACACCCTAACACCAGCATTGACAATCTCGAACTTATTTAGCGAACCATATTACGTACAGAATGGAGCCGTGTGTAGAAGTCAATGCAAGAAGGGAAGCTTCTGATCGTAATTCTCCCTGGAACGGACAGAGCGATTCTTTTTCATGCGGTTCAAGCAGCTCACTACTTCCGGTGATAAAGAATACATTAGATAGTCACTGAACATCCGTTCATTGTGAGCTGATATGAGAATGGCGACGCCACATACTCGGGGTAAGGTCCAGTACAAGGTGCGTCTGAAAGCGCGCGTCTGTCTTGGAGCAAACGGTTCGCTATATAAACTTTCATCTCCGCTGAGTGGTCAAATTAAAAGAACCAAAGAGCCTCGCATAAGAAGACAACCCTTAATTGATGACGATATAAGCAGACGTTAAACCTTTAATCGCCAATTAAGTAAGTAGTATTACCTGAATCCAGCGAAATAAGTGTTTCCCTCCCAAGCTATGCTATTCAACTACGTGACCCAATGACAACAAAACCCACTTCGCTCAGAAACAAAGCTTTTATTCAGAAAAACGCCTCTGAGCAAATGCTCTCCTTATATGCAAGATGCCCACTACCTCGTGGCAGTTTGAGTACAGGCTGCACTGCCTTATTCGTATAGTGTCGGCTAATACTAAGCGGATATACTACCTGTTTATCGTGCCTGCGGTAGATCTCGAAGCTCAACAAACAACTGCCCCTCAAAGACTCGGCAAAATTAAATCTGCGCTTCATGCGAATTGATCTTCTGTTAGTTGAGCGGAATGGTAGGTAAAATGCTGGGCTTTTTTTTTAGCGTGTGTATATAACGTAATAAGTCGGTTTCTGTAAGCCCGTTCTTTGAAAAGTTGTCTTCATTGCTTGTTGACTATGATAACATAATTATTTGCGGCGACTTTAATATTAACCTTCTTGTGCTTGATTCAGTACGTGGTATGTTTCTGGATGAAGTAGCTAGCTCTGGTCTTTATATAGTTAACACCGTAGAACCAACTCGGCACGGTAACAATTGTGTTTCTAGCCTTCTTGATTATTTCATTGTTTCTGATCCCTCCCTCGTTTTGCTGTTCGACCAAATATCTTTCATTTCAGATCACGATCTAATTTTCTGCACGCTAGATATTCACTTAATGACCCTTATGTAGAAAGTTGCTTTATGTACACAGACTATCGCTCGATTGATTTAAATGCATTGTACCTCGAAATGGAAAATACAGACTGGCATAATTGTTGGTACTACCAAGATGTTAATGATAAGCTAGCATTTTTGAGTGGCACACTTTTATCAGCTTATGACAAGCACGTTCCAACCCGCTGCAAGAAGTTAAACCCATGTCCATGGTTTAACTCCAGAGTCAAGGAAGCCATGAAGGCTCGTACAAAAGCGTATAAAACTTGGAAGAGGTACCGTACTCAACCTAATTGGGACTTATTTCGTGCAGCGAGAAACCAATCCACTCTAATAGTTAGGAAAGAAAAACAACGTTATTTTGAGTGTAAACTTGATCCCTCCCTTCCTTCAGGCTTGCTGTGGCGCAATATTAAAAGTCTTCGAATAAGATGTAAGGATACAAAAGAATGTACGTTAAATGCTGATAGTTTGAATGAGGTGTTTCTATCTAGTGCTTCGAATAATAGTTTCACACCGCAGTTTTTTCCATATCCTTCTAGCAAATACTCTGACGTACCTTTCGAATTCTCAACTGTATCGGAGATCCATGTCGCTAAATGCCTCAATAATATAAAATCTAACGCTGTTGGCGAAGATGGCTTACCTATTAGATTTTTGAAGTTGATTATGCCCTATATCGTTAGCACGCTGACGCACATTATTAATCATTGTATTACGACATCTTGCTTCCCTAATTCGTGGAAAATTGCCTACGTACGTCCCATTGCAAAAAATAGGCGCGCCTGTTCTCCGGGTGACTTTCGTCCAATTAGTGTTCTTCCCGTCTTGTCGAAAGTTTTTGAGTCAATAATGGCTGAACAAATTACGTCTCACATTACAGCAAAAAGTCTACTTTCCCCTTATCAATATGGGTTTAGGGCGGGTCATGGTTGTTCAACAGTTATGGTTAAAATTATTGACGACTTGCGTATGGCTTATGACAAAGGTGAAATATCCCTCCTTTGTTTACTTGACTTCTCTAAAGCGTTCGACTCTGTTGATCATATATTACTTTGCTCTAAGCTTACGTATTATTATGGATTTGGTAGGGATGCTATTTGCCTAATGAGGAGTTACTTAACGGATAGGTGTCAAAGAGTTAAGATTGGCGAAGTGTCATCAGCGATCAAAACCATAACTTGTGGCGTTCCTCAAGGGTCCATTCTAGGTCCACTACTTTTTAGTGTATTTATAAATGATATATTTTTAGCCTGTCGGCATGTAAGTATGCATGCATATGCTGATGACGTTCAGCTGTACCTATCTGGTCGTTTTGATACTATTAATGCAATAGCGGTAAAGCTGAATGAGGATTTACTAGCTATATCACGATGGTCTACACGTAATGGCCTTCAACTTAACTCAAGTAAGTCGTATGTCCTACCAGTTTTCAAAAATAAAATAAATCTTACTAGTATTCCTAATATTAATTTAAACAACAACTCTCTTGAAATAGTTGAAAAAATCAATTTGGGCTTCATTATTAACACAAATTTAACTTGTGTAAACCACATAAGTTCAGCTGTAGGCAAAGTGTGTGGTACTCTACGTAACCTGAGGCAGTCAGCACCATTTACTCCAATTCATATTCGAAAGAGGCTTGCCCGTCAAATTATTTTGCCTACCCTAACCTACTCTGAACTAGTATATAGCAAGCTTGACTCTCAGTCGGCGCATAAAGTTGATATTGCATTTAATGAAATTACGCGTTATGTATATGGAATACGTAGGTTTGACCACATATCTGCATGGAGAACATCGCTACTGGAATGTGACATCGCTGCTTATTTAAAAGCCAGAAACTGTATATTTCTATTTTGTTTAATGTATACGAAGACTCCAAATTATCTTTATGAAAAACTTATCTTTCCACAATCAGAGCGCTGCCTTAACCTCATGTTGCCATATTTTAACCTTTAGAACTCTACTAGAATGTTTTTCATCAATGCTGTTAGAATTTGGAATTCAATACCTGCTGGCATAAAAAGCAAATTGAACGGAAGTAACTTCACGGATGTCCTATATAAATACTTTTTCACAAATTGAACCATTTACATAATGTACTGTGTACTTATTTTTTTGTTACGTGTTTTAATAGACTTATTGATTGACTTAATTTAATTTATGGTTAATTTATCGTAAACTATTTTTAACATATTTCTGGATCTGAGTGTTATTTTTCTGTTGTGCAAAAAGAGATGTAAATCTTACTGTACTAATATTTTAGAAATAAAATTGAATTAAATTGAATTGAATTGAATATCAGGTCTTGTCAATGCCATTAGATGAAGAAAGTGCGAGCTGCAGGGAGAAGCGTTAGATAACGGTCTGTTGTTGTCCTTGTACTAGTGTTTCGCGCAATTCGATAAGTGCGATCATTCACAACTTGCCATCTATATCCTGTAACGGAAGTCAGGGGTTGGAGATTTGGGTGTTAAAGGCACTGGTTCCACATTGCAATCGAAAAGATGGTTGCTGTCATTTAGGACAAGTTACAAAGGGGACATATGTACATTTGGTATGTCGAGGTTGATTCTGGATAAGTAAGTGTTTAATCAATTACAGTATCCAGATCGAAATTGACCTAGAGTTACGCGCGTCTTCCTGGGAGGTTGCTTTCCTGCACTGCGAGTTTAGTGTATTTGTCTTTGAGAACGGTGTTCACCGAACATTTGTTGGCATAGTGATTTTCCGACTTTTAGTGGCTAATTCTTAAGTTCCTGCCGAGGACGTACTCAATCAGATGTCTGTTGGGATAAATAGGTTTCTGGGTATCGTAGCTTTGTAACTGAAAAGCTAGCCGATGAAGTGAGATATAGATACATGTCCTAGTAACCAACGCCGTATCAAATTTTGTAATTTTTCTCTAATATCAATAAAACCTTCGACGTTGAATTCTTCGCTTGTAGACTATTTGAATTTTAATGTAAAATATGCAAAAACCAACCACCCTGTATGTATGAAAGCGAAATTATTTGTTGCGTCAAAGGATGATATAGTCAAATAGAGCCAGCTGCCTAAATGGGACGGGCGGCTGATGGAATGGATAGATGAGTGTCCGAAAAGGTAGCTGCAAACTCACATGGTGGGTCAGACAAGCACGTAATAGCGTTAAAAATAAATGAAAAAGCTGGGAAATTTTGCGACCGTCCAACAGAAAAATTTAAATTGCTTTTATTCTTTTTATATATATCAGATCGTACCCTTTTTTGGACAAACATAACTGTCACACAATGAATGTACAATGCATAATCGTATTTACAGAACGGAAGATATCTGAGTACATATGTTTGTCTAAAAACTAGTTACTGTTTCACACATTCGCTTATTTAAATCAGTGACAAAAAAGTTCGTACGCACACCGGAGACTGGACCTTTATAAATATTAAATGTGTTGTACCCATTTTTGAAAGGGTTGAGCTATAATTTTATGTTTTTTTTGTTATATTTGTTTTTACTTTGCTGATTGTGTTTACATTACGTAAAATCCCAGAAATGTATATAAAAATTCAGATATATATTTTCAATTCCATATTTACGGTCAACAAACGTGTAGAGGCATATTTTTATTAATATTTTTGCTGCTTGTTTATGTATATGTAAAACATGCATATATCTGCATGTGGGTATATTAAATATAATATTCATATTTATGATGAATATGCAGTTTGTTTTTGTGAAATAATGAGAGTAAGCTAAACTCTAAAAACCAAAAAAAAAGAAGTAAAGGTGTCTAAGTTCGGGTGTAACCGAACATTATATACTCAGCGTGAGCTTCAATTGCACATTTCATTCAGATAAATACTTTTCTACATAACACGGGGCACCGCCCATGTAAAAAAAAATCTCCCCATTTCCTCTTACAATAACACTTGATAAGTGAAATATCATTGATTCAAAACTATTTTTTGCTTAGTTATAGCTTATTATTCTAGTCTGCGACCCTTTTAAACTTGTTTTATATCTAAGTTGCCGTGGTTTTAATCGATCCCGTCCATTTTTACTAGAAATATTTCCTGCTATAAGGAAAATATGTGTACCCAATTTTATTACAATCCGTTAATTTTTCTTAGAGTTATAGCTCCCGAAACAGAAAATTGCTTAGTCATAAAAGGGCAGTGCCACCCCCATTTTTTTAAATTTGAAGTTTTTCCTATTTATTGTTATAAATCCACTTGGGAAAAGAAATACCATTGATATAAAGATATAGCTTATTTTATTCGTCCACGACAATTTAAAACATCTCTTATATAAAAGTAGGCGTGGTCCTTAACCGATTTTTTAAATTTTTCTTCAAAGCATTCTTTATAGTAAAGGCAACCTCTCTGCCGAATTTTGTTACGATAGGTTTAACGAGTTTTGATTTATGACTAATAATATTTGTAAAATTGATTTTATCACAAGTGGGCGGTGCCACGCCCATTTCAATCAAATTTATATCAAGAGTCTCAATATCAGTCCACACGTTAAATTTCAACATTCTAGGTGTATTATTTACTAAATAATCAGGTTTTTTGTGTTTTCCAAAATGTTATATATATAAAATGTGGGCGTGGTTATCATCCGATTTCGCTCATTTTCAATAGCAATCTATTCTGGGTCCAGATAAGCTCATGTACCAAATTTGGTGAAGATATCTCAATATTTACTCAAGTTATCGTGTTAACGGACAGACGGACGGACGGACGGACGGACATCGCTTAATCAAATTTTTTTTCGATACTGATGATTTTGATATATGGAAGTCTATATCTATCTCGATTCCTTTATACCTGTAGAACCAACCGTTATCGAATCAAAGTTAATATACTCTGTGTGCAAAGCACGCTGAGTATAAAAATTATAAGGCATCTCAAAAAGCTCTGATACATTACGAGGGCGTCGGTGGCAAGCATTTGTGTTTTCGAGCTAAATGTGCCACATTTTTTTAACACAAACCGAAATATAACGTCGTTATATATTTTCATACAATATTGTATATTTGCACACATATTTTGCATCTTACATCACATTTGTAATTTCTATTAATAATTGTTGAAAATTGGCCTAAATATGAAACAATTTTGTATGTTAATAGATTCATGGATTTTTTTTGCCTTACAGAAACTAATTGTAAAAGGTAAAGGAAAATATGCAATGGCACACTGAGAAAGTGTGACGTAAATTTTGTGTGCGCTATTTTAGACTACATACCTAAAAATAAAAGAAATACTCAGCAAATGCAGCGTAAACGTTGCGAAAAGTTTTGTTGTTGAGTCATTCGCTAACTAGAGTGATTTTTTAATAATTTTTGCAAGCTACATTAGCTATAGGGCATTATTTTGTTAGAGAACTAATCAATTCATATTATAATTCCAAAAGAACTCTGTTGAAATGCTATAACTTTATCGATTTCAGTTTCATATCACTTTTATTTGAGACGCTATATTTCTCCAGTGTTTCTGCAGTACTCCACCAATGTTACGAGATTAGAGAATGGAGATACTTATCTAATATGTTTACTAGTGATACATAACTGTGGTGCATCCTGGGTAGGGTAATTTTTTCGAATCGAAAGTAGTTAAGGTTGTAGTTATTATCCAATGGGTATCCATACACATACGCATTGCGTAGTTAGTCTTACCCGAATACTCTGACGATCTCAAAACAAAGCAAAACATGCACAATCTCGTAACATCACATATTCCGTTTTAGTGATTACTGATATGACAAGAAAGAATCTCAAGTCCTCGTACGCGATTTTGATGGGAATATCTACCAGATTGTGTAAGAATGATGCTTGGCCTTCTGTTTTAGTTTGTGAAAAAACCGGTTTCGGCGCTGTATCGTCTTTAGAGAACTTTTTCGTTCCGTAGAATACCTTATACCTATGGAACACGTTGGCTACTGTGTATATTACCGCTGCTCAGTTAAGAGTCTGTACACCCATAAGCGCTCACCAAGGAATCCATAAGTAACTTGAAAACAATGCAGTTCAGACAACACTGAATTGAATTCCCAGGGCAAAGACAGGCCATATTGTATAGTTTACTCCTAGAAATAAGAGTAACTCTCACTGCTTACTATACGTGAGACTGTAGTCTACGATGTGACCGAAGTGTGTTAAATCTATCCGATGTAAAATTCTGTCGCTTTTATGAGCATGGTGGATGAAACGCCGGCTCACATTATCTGCGAATGCGTTGTTCTGGCAAGGCGCAGAGACTACCCCATCTAGGTTGCGTGACTTTCAATCCTCTGTGATGTGAAGTAAAATGCCTGAAGGAGTACTTAAATACATTAAAAGCGTCCAAATATAGGAATAGGCTAATAGGTCAAGCACAGAAGATCGAAGTTAAGGTCGCGTCCTTACGCCCTTACTTATTTTCCTAATTTTATTCATCGGTTATTTTCAAAATTATCTAAATATGTATATATCATATACCATCGATTTCTTTTTAAGCAAGTAGAAAAGCCTTTCTGTTTTATTTTTTGTAACATATGCTTGCTTATGCTCTATTTTCTATAGAAAACCCCTTGCTAAGACAAATAATATTTATACGGTACGTCATGAAAAGGGTGAGAAAAACTGGCTTATGACGTGCAATGTAACAAGAAAAGCATACTAATATTAGACAGCCCTACCAAAGGTCATAATAATGGCAATGTTAATTCCTGGAAGGGAAACGCTATGGATAAAAAGAGTTACAGCTGCAGCAGCGTTTTTTTATTCAATTATGTGACCGGATAATATTCCCGCTCGGTGATGAAATGAGTTCGTTATTGCTGAAATTATATTAACTACTAAGTACTTGAAAGTTTTTCAATTTCAAGTCTGGTCATAAAAACTTAAAAAAAAGCATAAAATGTATCACACAAATAATATAATTTCAAATCAAACCTTTTCTTGAGAATTTTTAGAAAAGAGAAATATTCTGTAAACAAATTGTTATGTCAAACACACGCACCCAGCGTAAGTTTTAAGCAAATATCAATTTCGACTCAATGCAACGCGGCCATAAAGCTGGAGACATTGGTGCTTTATCGGTAACCGTATCGGTAACCTTATAACAGCTGATTCGACCAACCTTATGAGAATCAATGCAATCGATTATTGGTGCCGCTAAGGTCGTAACCGTATCGTAGCCAACCAATTGGGTTTTGGTTTACCGTCGTAACGATAAACAGCTGATTACGTTAGGGATACGGATACAGCGATACGACATACGGCACCAATGACTTCGGCTTAAAACAATTGCATGCGCTTGGCCATGAAGTTGCTGTACGGTGGGACTCATTGTTTAAACAGCTTTTTAAAATATATAAAAACTGTAAAAGCCTCGTCACATAAAATTTTTGATGCAACATCGTGCGTTGACAGATGAGTAGATTGCAAGGCACTGCTACAACAACAACAAGTATACTGCATGTATGTATTTGCATAGAGAGCGACAAATAGCGCATCGCCAGCGCCATCTGCAATGCAAAAGAAGTCAACTGTCAACTTTTGTTGCAAGAAAAGAGCAACATTTGTTATTGTTGCTTTCACACTTTGCAAGTGTAATTACTTTTCCCACTCGTTGCTACTTTTCTAACACTCTTCACAAGCAAAATCTGCATTTTAACAAATGAATAGCAGACAAAATATGTTAGTAAGTTTTTTCTGTATAGAGAGAATGTGTATAAAAAGTGCTTCGCGAAATTTCTTGATGTGAATGGGCAAGCCGAAATAAGTTTCAACTGCTAAGTCTGAAGTTCTTTTATATTTAGAAACGCAGCATCGTGCGCGATTGTGACGATGTTCGTTTTTGCATCAAAACTCATGAACATTAGAAATTCCATTAAGATGAAGCTTTAAGTAAATTAAGAACCAAGGGAAGATACAAGCCCAGTCACTTAATCAGGTTTTCATATAGCGTTTAACTCAGTCTTATTCATATGAGTAGATTGTACGTATTTTTATAGAGAACGGTAGATTGAGCGACTCTGGCGCCATCTGACATGGAAAAGTAGCCAACTCCCAGCTTTTGTTGCAAGCAAAGCATACGAAGAAGAATTTGATATTTGCTTTGGCTGAGGGTGCTGGCACACTTTGCAAGTGAAATTATTTTTCTCACTCTTTTGTAACTTTTCTAACATTTTCGCAAATAAAAACTGCAATATACCTAACAAATGAGTGCGATACAAAATATGTTAGGAAGTATTTTTCTTGTATAGTGAGAATGTGTATAAAAGTGCTTCGCGAAATTTCATGATGTGAATGGGCAAGCCGAAATAAGTTTCAACTGCTAAGTCTGAAGTTCTTTTATATTTAGAAACGCAACATCTTGCGCTATTGTGACGATTTTCGATTTTACATCAAAACTTATGAACATGAGAAATTTCATTACGACGCAGCCATAAGTAAATTATGAACCATGAGAAGATAAGGTCTCGCGGTGCTTGCGCGTTAGCATTAGCGCCATCTATGCTGTTAGCGCCAAACGGCAGCGCAATGGCATCGCATCCTCAATAGATCTAATAGTGTCATCAATGTGTTGGTTTTTTTTTCCTCTAAGGCGCTAAGTGTCGTTTTCACAACAAAGTTGCATTGGATATGTTTT
This sequence comes from Eurosta solidaginis, assembly GCA_029619165.1. NCBI lineage: Eukaryota > Metazoa > Arthropoda > Insecta > Diptera > Tephritidae > Eurosta > Eurosta solidaginis. The sequence continues at coordinate 6,742 of JARSSU010024178.1, read as the reverse complement.
CTCGATATCTTTTGTCCCACTGTCCGTCTCAGCAATCTTCCGGTCTTATCGTGTGTGAAAATTGCGTCAAATCAAATACAAACCTTAAGTAAGAGGGAGAGAAAAAAAGAATTTAAAATGTAAACAGAGAACGGAAAAATGAAAAGAAAAAATTCTTTTAAAATAAGTAAAACGCAGCCTTCCATCGGTTCAGCTAAGCAAACAAATTCAGTGGTAGGTATTTCGCTAAGAACGACCAAAAGAGTCCATTAAAACAGGTAGGAATAAAACAATTTACGACCTATAAGGCAGATACCAAGCTGAGCATTTTGTTTATAGTTAAATAGAAACAAAAGTAAATAAGGTGTGAAATCATAAAGTTTTTATTTATATACATGCATATGGTGCATGCGGCCGTGCAACCTGTCAACTCAAGCTAAATAACACCGTTTAAAAAACAACAACTCCTTAAAACACTATGCGCAATAGAACCTCACTCTCAATAAACTACTTTGTACTGCACCGTTTCAGTTGTTAACTTCTAAAAGTATCCGTCAGGTAGCGGCGAATATCGCTTATTAGGTTAGTTTGAAGTAGCTGCCGTCTGGAGGCCAGTTGTGATATGTAACACCACGAAAATACAGCATTACCCCTCCTCTTCAAAAGAAGTTTGTGGACCTAGTAAGCCTATTGATAATTTGATATCATATTCCACGACCTGGCGTATATTATTCACAAAGGCAGCGCCTATGCAGCGCATTTTGGCGCCAATTAACGCTGAAAAGTTACAGATGAGATGATCCATCGTTTTCTCCTCTTTGTCATCTTCTACAGCATAGACGATGGCGCCTATCTGCACGCGTTCCAATAAGGCAGTGCTCCTACAGTTGTGGAAATTTCATACCGACTCTTAAGATGCAATTTTGGACAGGTTTGCTTTATTTTCGACACCCTGACGTTTGTAGCCATCTTTCGTAAGTACTCTAATTGTGGTAAAAAGGTAAACTTAAGTGTTCTTTGCCAGTAAGAATCTGCCTGGTCGTGCCTGTGGGATGTACACTGTCTAGTGGACTATCTCTTGAAGTGATTGGCGACAGTTTGATGTTAGTTTAGAATTGGATAAGTACGAGCCAAGTGATCTGATGTCCGATTAACATATAGATTTTCTTGATGATAGCATGTTTTCCTTTCCAAATCCCAGCTTACATGATAGCTGATGCTGCTGACTTGAAGACAGCATTGATCAGGTAGTCTGAAAGAAAGTCGGAGGTCTCGGACCTTCGCATATACGCCCTCGCCAACCCTACCGTTTAACAGAGAACCATCGGTGCATATGTAAACTCTACTTCGCCGCACCGATCCGACTCCACCGAATCAATTCTGCTGGGAGAGGTTTTTATAGCGTTGCTATCCAAAACTATTGTACTTCGAGGAAAAACTATAATCGTTTTGTATGCCAGAGTGTTTTATGATTTTAGTTCTCCAACTGCGATTCTCCTAAACACAGGGCTGATGTTGCCGCAGCTCGGCGTCGTGCTAGATCTAAGGGTATAATATCAAGAATGATCTGACGAGCTTCGCTTTGCGTTGTTGTAAAAGCACCACGCATCCTGCTCACAATAGATCTGTGAATTTTTAAGATTTGAAGACTTGCCCAAATCTGTCCACGATATACAGTAATGTAGATCGAATAATCGGTTATTACTGAAGGTATTATCGGGTGTCAGCTGGGTCCGTAAGGCAAAGGTTTTGTTATCAACAACTATGTATTTTTTTTTCAACTCGCATTAACTGTCGAACTGCCGACATTTTTTTGTTTAAATAAACATTCAACAAGTCCCAACGAAAACTAGTTCACAGGCACTAGTTCCCGCATATCATCATGACGAACAACATTTTAAAAAGTGATTGTCAGCCACAGCACGTATGTCGTAATCCGTTCCAGGTCACAATCAAGTTTATCAAGGTTTCACAAAAAATATCTTTTTCACATATATGTATATGAATCGCATTGGCTCATTATGTTGGGTTAATGTTATTTAACTCCCTTTATTTAGCAAGTTTTACTTTATTTGTGCTTTTCTTCTCATTCTCTTTTTAGCACTAATTTACTGCGCTAATTATATTTTATGTATTCTGATAAGATCTCTGATTTCATTACAAGTACTTTGTATTTTTTTTATTGTTTGCTTTGTTGCTGTTATTTTCCACTCGTTACATTTGTTTTTATTTCTGCATTAGTTGTTCTAATCAAGCATACATGTTTAATGTTTGCTTTAAATTTGTTATTTGAGAAGATAAGAAAATTTTTGGCTCTAAATCTAAATATAAACAAAATATAACCTCCAATAACAAATTTGAAAAAAAAACATTCACTGGTCACTGTTTGCTAGTTCCTGTAATTGATTACTTGGAACTTCGTTCTTACATTAGCTTTTACTACGGATGAAAAACGAAGCATTTAGGGCGATCCTCTTGTCATCAGACGACCGACAAAATTAATTGGATTTGCAGATATTCATGTAACTGTGATGTGTAACAGCGACTGAAATATATCAAAGTAAATGGAAGTAACAACTACGATAAAATCACGAAACCAACTGTGATGGCATTTGTGTATCATTCGCAATCACGTTTACCACTAATGGCAATCACAGCTTTTGTTACCAGAGCATTTAAATGTGATAATAAGAAGCAATGAGCCTGTGATTTATGCCGCGGCTGAGTAGTAGATTTCGCTGCAACATCTAGAAATTTGTAGCGATTCGATTATTGGTTAGCGTGATTTTAAACTGCGATTCACGAGTAATATTGCTCTTCTATAGCTGATCTGTCAAATTGAAGGATAAAATTCGCTGTGAATGAAAAGTCACAGATCACGTTGCCCCTAAACAATCGCATGATCTGCCTACTCTAAATAAACGCATGCAATGTTTACTACTTGACATACTAGTGCAAGCTGCTTCCCATGACACGTATCTTTAAGCTCAGTAGCTACACTAAGCTCTGCGAAACTCTAGCGCACATCACTAATTTTTATGGAGGTTGTATAACAAATACGATTTCCCAGCCACATGCCTTATTTTATCTTTCGTTTTCTTTAAATAAATACGACGTACATATGTATATGTATATTCATATATCGTTTTGTTTTATTGTGTATATAAATAAAAAACTATGATTTCACACCTTAATTTACTTTTGTTTCTATTTAACTATAAACAAAATGGTAGCCTTATATTACCCAGCTTGGTATCTGCCTTATGGGTCGTAAATTGTTTTATTCCTACCTGTTTTAATGGACTCTTTTGGTCGTTCTTAGCGAAATACCTACCACTGAATTTGTTTGCTTAGCTGAACCGATGGGAAAGGCTGCGTTTTACTTATTTTAAAAGAATTTTTTCTTTTCATTTTTCCGTTCTCTGTTTACATTTTAAATTCTTTTTTTTTCTACCCTCTTACTTACGGCTTGTATTTGATTTGACGCAATTTTCACACATGATAAGACCGGAAGATTGCTAAGACGGACAGTGGGACAAAAGATATCGAGAAAAACATATCCAATGCAACTTTGTTGTGAAAACGACACTTAGCGGCCTTAGAGGAAATAAAAAAACCAACACATTGATGACACTATTAGATCTATTGAGGATGCGATGCCATTGCGCTGCCGTTTGGCGCTAACAGCATAGATGGCGCTAATGCTAACGCGCAAGCACCGCGAGACCTTATCTTCTCATGGTTCATAATTTACTTATGGCTGCGTCGTAATGAAATTTCTCATGTTCATAAGTTTGATGTAAAATCGAAAATCGTCACAATAGCGCAAGATGTTGCGTTGCTAAATATAAAATAAATTCAGACTTAGGCAGTTGAAACTTATTTCGGCTTGCCCATTCACATCATGAAATTTCGCGAAGCACTTTTATACACATTCACACTATACAAGAAAAATACTTCCCAACATATTTTGTATCGCATTAATTTGTTAGGTATATTGCAGTTTTTATTTGCGAAAAATGTTAGAAAAGTTACAAAAGAGTGAGAAAAATAATTTCACTTGCAAAGTGTGCCAGCACCCTTAGCCAAAGCAAATATCAAATTCTTCTTCGTATGCTTTGCTTGCAACAAAAGTTGGGAGTTGCCTACTTTTCCATGTCAGATGGCGCCAGAGTCGCTCAATCTACCGTTCTCTATAAAAATACGTGCAATCTACTCATAATGCATAAGACTGAGTTAAACGCTATATGAAAACCTGATTAAGTGACTGGGCTTGTATCTTCCTTTGGTTCTTAATTTACTTAAAGCTTCATCTTAATGGAATTTCTCATGTTCATGAGTTTTGATGCAAAAACGAACATCGTCACAATCGCGCACGATGCTGCGTTTCTAAATATAAAAGAACTTCAGACTTAGCAGTTGAAACTTATTTCGGCTTGCCCATTCACATCAAGAAATTTCGCGAAGCACTTATCGTATTTGTGGTCCGACTTGGCTCATGCTTGGAACACATAATACATACAAGAATAGAAAGCGACCTATCAAAAAAAATCGCCGCTAGGTGGCGCAAGGATCGAGATATTCACAAAAATCGTATTTGTGGTCCGATTTGATTTGGTCCATATTTGGAACACATAATACATACATGAATAGAAAGCGACCTATGATGCCCGATTTGGCTCATATTTGGAACAAATATTACATACAGTCCAGTAGAAGTGACATCAAAATATTTTGGAGTTGGAGGAGGGACAAGCATACGTGGCGCAGAGTCGAGTAAAGTCTTTGGAAGGATTATGTATTGAGGACTTAGGTTGTAACAAATTGTCAGGAAAGAGTCCTTGTAATAATGAGTCACGAAATGAACTAAATAGAATGAGAAATAATAGGCAATTAAATAAAGACTAAACACTTGAAATAAAATAATTTAAAAAAAATTTAAGTTAAACGGTTTTATTGAAAACAATACTTACATGAAATAATAATAATACGAAAAGCTAGAAAATAATTAGGTAGGTCCTAGGTACTAGTCATCACACTCCTTATCAATATATGGCGTTGATCAGACAATTAAATAAAGGCGTTGGACGCGTCCATATTTCTATTGATAGTCATAAGTAAAACCAACTGAACCTTAATCAGGTTATGCTACGGCTACAAGCTTGAAACTTGGAATATAGTTCAGAACCCGATGACAATGCAGTAATAAGAAAAAATCGCCGCTAGGTCGCGCAAGGATCGAGATATTCGCAAAATTCGCATTTGTGGTCCAATTTGACTCATATTTGGCACACATAATACATGCAAGAATAGAAATCGACCTGTGAAAAAAAATCGCCGCTAGGTGGCGCAATGGATCGAGATATTCACAAAATTCGCATTTGTGGTCCGATTTGGCTCATATTTGGAACACATGATACATGCAAGTATAGAAATCGACCTGTGAAAAAAATCGCCGCTAGGTGGCGCATGGATCGAGATATTTGCAAAATTCGCATTTGTGGTTCAATTTGACTCATATTTGGAACACATATTACATGCAAGAATAGAAATGGACCTGTGTAAAAAATCGCCACTAGGTGGCGCAACGATCGAGATATTCGCAAAATTCGCATTTGTGGTCCGATTTGATTTGGTCCATATTTGGAACACATAATACATACCTGTGAAAAAAATCGCCGCTAGGTGGCGCATGGATCGAGATATTTGCAAAATTCGCATTTGTGGTCTAATTTGACTCATATTGGAACACATAATACATGCGAGAATAGAAATCGACCTGTGAAAAAAAATCGCCGCTAGGTGGCGCATGGATCGAGATATTCAAAAAATTCGCTATTTGTGGTCCGATTTGGCTCATATTTGGAACACATAATACATGCAAGAATAAAAAGCGACTTATGAAAAAAAATCGCCGCTAGGTGGCGCAAGGATCGAGATATTCACAAAAATCGTATTTGTGGTCCGACTTGGCTCATGCTTGGAACACATAATACATACAAGAATAGAAAGCGACCTATCAAAAAATCGCCGCTAGGTGGCGCAAGGATCGAGATATTCACAAAAATCGTATTTGTGGTCCGATTTGATTTGGTCCATATTTGGAACACATAATACATACATGAATAGAAAGCGACCTATGATGCCCGATTTGGCTCATATTTGGAACAAATATTACATACAGTCCAGTAGAAGTGACATCAAAATATTTTGGAGTTGGAGGAGGGACAAGCATACGTGGCGCAGAGTCGAGTAAAGTCTTTGGAAGGATTATGTATTGAGGACTTAGGTTGTAACAAATTGTCAGGAAAGAGTCCTTGTAATAATGAGTCACTAAATGAACTAAATAGAATGAGAAATAATAGGCAATTAAATAAAGACTAAAAACTTGAAAATAAAATAATTTTTAAAAAATTTTAAGTTAAAACGGTTTTATTGAAAACAAAACTTACATGCAATAATAATAATACGAAAAGCTAGAAAATAATTAGGTAGGTCCTAGGTACTAGTCATCACACTCCTTATCAATCTAGGGCGTTGATCAGACAATTAATAAAAGCGTTGGACGCGTCATATTTCTATTGATAGTCTTAAGTAAAACCAACTGAACCTTAATCAGGTTATGCTACGGCTCACATTTTTAGAAATTTCATGCGCCCAACGCTTTTATTTAATTGTCTGATCAACGCCCTAGATTGATAAGGAGTGTGATGACTATTACCTAGGATCTACCTAATTATTTTCTAGCTTTTCGTATATTATT
>JARSSU010024177.1:0-16747 GCA_029619165.1 Eurosta solidaginis | reverse complement strand
TTCCCAATCCTGATTTTTTAAGGTAGGTTCAGTGGTCTTAATTTTATACTATCAATAGAAGAAATTTGAAACCCCACGCGGTCCAACGCTTTTATTCTAATCTTGTCCTGACTCAACCCCGCCGCCCTAGATATGTATTAACAGGATAGGTTTAGTAGGATTTTTTAGGATAATATAGGCTTTTAGGTGGCCAGCCTTGCCCTGATAAGGATTAGCTCACTTGGACAACACGAAGGCCGTTTTTTGTTTTGTGGGGATACCAATACACCAAATATACGGTGACCTAGATCCACCTACTAGAGAATCGTGGGGTGTAGCAACGACTTCTCTAAAAGCACTACCCGAATGAATACCGGATCTCAAACTTTGGATGGATATATCCTCGGAGAATCCAACGTGAGTCGCGACCGAAGTACTTTCGCTTAATTCTGGCTAAAAGCTGGGACAATCAGCATAAAGGATTTGGTGATTCCACCCTCATCATCCTCCATACAGCTGCAGCAGGATGGATGTTTCCAGTATATTGAGACGTTACCGCATGGGAAAATATCCACCATGATGCTGACACAGTGCCCTGTTCAAAACCCCAATGGACAATTGATAGGTGAGCCTTAGTGAACCCAATTATTTTCAGCAGACCCTCCTCGCCATCCACTTTCGGCCAGAAAGATCTTGCTACCCGAGCAAGGAAGTGATATCCGCCCAACGTTGTTTTTACTGAGCGATTCCCCCCGAAGGCCCAGCTCTGGCGGAGCAATCTCTACAGGTGAAGAGGCAGCACAGTACACAAGAGCACAGAGAGAGTTAACGACATCCGCCGAAGTTTCCCTAAGCCATCTCATCCGGTTCAATTGTACCGATGCGGGTAAGATATCGCTTGACAGTTACCGGGATATCACTATGGCCCGGGAGCCAGATCATCTAGAATCATAATGTAAAATAGATTCGGTGCAATCGCAAGCGAGGTCAGGCACCCCAGACCACCCTCGAATCGCACTAAAGTTGAACTCAAGGCCTGATAGCCGATTGGCTATCAGAGTAGAGTTAAATCCCTAACCGTAGTAGCACTGGAAGCATTCATCCACCGCATCTTAATCCCGCAGAAACACTTCGAAACAGCAAGCGATCAGCCAACTTAAACTTGCGGCTTAAATTTAGCTCTGACAAAAGACCCCCCCACCAACTTTCCATCCAAGCTTTGACCCACCGTGAACAAGTTACCGGTCCCATCCCAGATAATCCTCTTCCACAATCCTCTCTCTGAATAACTGGCGTGAAGGTGTATAGGGAGCTGTTATCGGCAATACAGTAGTCCGTTCTGTCCGGGATGAAGTCGAAACTGGTAAGAAAGGCTAAGAGTGGTCCGCGTCAGGAAAGTCTATATCCCATCATCACGAAGCCTGACCAACGGACCTTGCCTCGGCCGCCTTTTCCCGCATCATACTGGGTAATAATGTTCAGCATGACGTTCAGTGCCAAGGTAGGCGTTGGTTTGAGAGCGGCCACTGTTTCACCGATCAAGCGCCGTCCCGTCTTGCAACTGACACTAACATTTTGGATTCAGGCGTTGGGTGCTCCGCCGGTCAGTGTCTTGTCCAGATACCAGGGACCAATTTTTTTTTTTCTTCATTAGATTTTTTCACTTTCACCCCATATAGCAGAAAGATCACGCCTTACTGAGCAGCACCAGCTGCAGAAAGCCACAGTTACTATTCTAGTCTTGGCGCTGAGTGTAGCCTTGACCATCTCTTCCTGATAGGGGTAGCTTTCACCCTCTGGTCAACAGCAAGGAGAGTACAAGGGCGAACGGGGGGGGCAATGGCGGCCTTTTCCTGGCCCGATCTTCCACATTGGGGTTCCAGGACAGTAAATTGTGTTCTGTCCCACCCCCACACCCACCCACCGTTGTCCAAAAAATCCACAAATTATTTAACAACCCTAATCAGAAAAGTAGTACCCCCAAAGTACCCCTCCAAATCGACGGGAGTTATCTTGACAATCGGTCCACTTATTATCTTCTTTTTCTGGTGATGACAAAGGACCAATTCGTTTTTCCCGGGTTGACCGCCAATCCACATGATTCAGCCCAACCTAGCCACATGTATCCAGGTTATAGCCCTGAAGAAACATCACGCAGGGGCGCCCAGACAATTTGCCTCTGACCTAGGATTAGCGAGGGGTCATCTGCATAGGCAACCCACCCGACAACCACTGAGGGCTTCCAAGATCCACAAGAAGCTCGTTGACTACCACAACCCAGAGGAGACGAGAGATATGTATAGGACACCCCCCCAGTGTGGCGTCGGCCCTGCACCACCTTCCTCTTAATTATGGCCCTCCCCACTCCGCTGTGCGACTGCCTGCTCCACGCCGACGGATGTGCCGCTCACACTTTGCTGTGCTTGTTTGCACCCTTCTTGCGCGGTGTTTGTTGCTGATGTGCGTTTTTGCTGCGTGTGTGTGCTTGTGTGCAGCCAACTCACTGCTGCTGTGTGCGACAAACAATTCATGCCGCACCCGCATAGAAAGTTCATTATGAAGTTTGCTAAATAATTCAACAGAGCCCGCCTCCCCTCTCGACTCTCGACTCCAAAACAACCAGAGCCTCTTTCGATGCACCCCCGGTGTTATATAATTAGGGTTTATAAGGTTATTATTTTATAAGTAAGCGGTGGTGGGTTTAAGACAAAAGACATTGTTTTTAATTTGAAAAGCTCACCTTCGATGTCTAGAAAGGCACCCAGAGCACCAGAGCATTTTACTTCTTTGTGTTTTCTAAGGGACCCCTTCTATTTGCTTTACAATCGACATGGAAAAATGGAGAGAGCCGGTCGAGAGAGCAAGAGCCGTCGTCTGTTCCCGTTCCCGTGTTTCCGTCTCGACTTTGCCCTTTGCAGTACGCATCACATGTTTGTTTTGTTGAAAGCCGACAGTAACCCCCCGCCCCGCCCGAGCCGAGTATCTTTCCCCGTAGCGCGTAGGGAGGTACAGGCAATCAACCGCCTCAAACGTCTTCTTAAGAAAGAAACGAACGAGAGCGAACGAGAACGAGAGAGAAAGAGACTGATCTGATTGGCCTGAATGTTGAAATCCTTAGGTGATACATGAGGATGGACGAGAGCAGCTTTTTCTCTGCCCGGCCGCGGGCTCGGAATGAAAATAACCCTAACCGTGTTGTTCCTGTCTTGTGCCAAGGACTCGGGGATATAGTTAAGCCTGAGGCAGTAGTATATATGAGGCCCCAACCCAAACCAGCGGCAGGAGGAAGGAAAGGAAAAAGGAAATCCCAAAAACCAAAAGGACCTTTTGAAGCTGCGCAGGGAAAAGGAGGAAAAAATGATCTATGAAGGAGGAATGATTCCCATCCGGAGGGGGCCACGGAGAGAGGACTTTATCTTCTTGGAGATGGACTTTCTTATTAAGACCTTCTCTATATAGGGCTCACAAGTTGTACATGATCCACACGGACCGCTATAGCCTCAGATTAATGCTGAGACTTTCCAGTATGGAAAATAATGAAATAAATATGGCAGGCAGGCATCTTCTGCATGGCCAAACGTACCCGCCGAGCCCCGCACCCCCACCCCGCCCCGCCACCCCCCCCGCGAACCGACCAACCACATATTGCAAGGCGAAGAATCCCCTGCGCAACTGGGGACCATCGGGAAAATGAAGTGTCCAGTAATGTTAAATAAAGCTAAAAAGCCTTACTTTCCTTTCTTAGGGAACTCCTCGGGTACTCATCGACCAAAGTCCCCCACCACCCCCCACCCCATCATCTCTCAGGATACCCCAGAGGAGCGGGGTTCCCTGAGAGAGTGGGGGGGAGGCCGAGGGCGTTACTCTAGAGATGGAGGAGAGATAAGATTAGAGAGTAGAGTATTAGTATTTTGTTCTAAAATCATCGGGATTCATTGCGCTCACACTTCTACGTAATTCGCAGAACAGAAGGAAGAAGCTTCGAGAAAAGAAGCTTTCCAGAAGAACAGAAGAGGACGAATACGACAGCAACAGAAGCTAGGAATGGAACCGATTCCTAGAAGCTTTTAAGAACGGAAGCACTAGAGAACATGGTCAGGAAAGGGAAAGAAACAGTAGAGAAGAAAAGGGCAGAGAAGAAGCTTTCGCCATGCATCGGGCTTGGCTATTCCTTATTCAATTTATATTATTAAATCCCAGCCAGACTCACCCTTATAGAGCTCCCCAGTCCGAGGGTAATTAATTTATCATCCTGCTCTGTATTTGAAGAGCCGCCCCGACCTGGACGCTCTAACCGCTTTCTTTAGTCGCAAGAGAATCCGACCACCAGGGCGGCTTACTTGCCCTCACCCTGTAAGTTTTCAGATGGGCAGGACAGCTGAAAGGGCGCGCTTGCTACTTGGCTTGCCGAGGTGGAAATTGAATGAATTGAATGAGGTGTGAAGTTTTCCACCAGAAAAGAGCAGAACGTCTATCGCAGATTCGGACAGGAAGGCCCGGAGCGACGAAGCGCCGCCGCCCGCGCGAGCGAACCGCGCGAACGGCGAAACTAATGATAGGCACCGCCCGCCCACCCCACCGCACCGCAAGGCAGTAGCTCAGTTCTCGCCCTCTCCCAGCTTCTACAATACAAGTCCCAGTTAGAAAACTTTTAGGTTCCTAAAAGATATTTTACCGGGACGTTCTCCTTCGTTTCAGCTGAGAATCTGGAATTTATATCGGTTGTGATCAGAGAAAGCGATAACAGAAGTTGTTGTCTTAAGTGCACGTTGAGACGAGAACCCTCCGATCCAGATCAGATATCGACCTCCTTCCCCAGTTTTTCTTCTACTAACCAGGGTAAGGGTGTATGGAGGTGAGGTCCAAGGACCATCCGCCCTTAACGCAGCCAGTTAGTAGTTAAAGTAAGTAAGTAAACAAGTACTACAGTAGTAGTAAAAGTAATAATAAAGTCGGGGGGCAATTCCCCCTCTAGACATATACATTAACCATTCATCCTACAATAAAGTACTCAAATAAAGAACTCACCTTCACCTCTATGTCGTTGGTTTTAATTCCGAGCGGAGCTTTGAAGCATTCCCCAAATGCTATGAGGGCATTTTGCCATCGGGGCACTAAATGATCACGCCCAACAACCTCTCCGCCTTGGCTTCAGCGGTTGATTTCAACCAAGTTAAAATCGAGGGTGGTGGTCCCCCACTACGTTCCCCCGTGGGGCATTGTTTATTTGTACGCTGATACCACCCACATTTCATTACTTACTCCGTCGCTCGAGGCAGACCGCAGACCGTCAGACCACGCCACAAAAGGACACACAGGCACAGAGAGGCAGACCGTTGGTTACGTCCAGTTCAGTATGCTGTGAAATTAGAGAGGAAATAATGGAGAATATATATTAGAGAAAAAAAAACAAGCTTTTATCTCCTTTTTTATAAACAAAGCACACAGGGGGCGATCTAGGCCTACTTGCCACTCCCCAATCAGTGGCACCACAACAGCCCGCAAGGTTTTAAAACCAACTGAGCCTTGCGTTAGTTGAATTTTCCAAGTCCTTAATCCGAGATAAAAGAAAGAAAGAAATCTTACTGCCGGCGTTACTACACTCAGCCATAACGGCTCCCTGGACAAGCACAAGGGAACTACTCCACTCCGCCTTTTTCAAGGCAGAGCAACAAATTTGCGGGGAAGCAGCCTTTCTTTAGAGTCATAGCTTCCCGCTATTATTCTTCAATTCATTCTTTAAGGTGATGAAGATTTTGATGTGATTAGAGTAGAGTAGGGCTTGGATGAAGAGATTAGAATTTGATTTGACGGCGGATTTCCATATCAAAAAAGCTGCTCATTCTCTTCTCTCCTCTTCCTTCGTTCTACTCGTCTTTCAAGCACCCCATCCTCACCCCACAGCCAACCACCCATCCCAACCCATCTTGGCGGTAGGAATTCCGTGATTAGTATGTCCATTCTAAAAAAAGTCCCCCCCCCCTCCCTCAAGGCCGCTTCGGCCCTCGCCGCTCCCGCTCGGCCCGCCCGGCTCCGCTCGCGCTTCTACGCCCGCCCCGCCCGCATCCGGAAGAGCCGATTGTTTGTAGTCGCCCCTTTAACGATTATCCGTTTGTTATCTACATGCTACGCAGGGACCTGAGGGCCCCAAACGAGCCCGCAGAGGGTTGACGCATTACCCTTATGAGTAATTGCGTCAGAGCCGCACCACAGACCGGAGGACGCCGAAGCGGGAAGGAAGGGGGGGGAAAGAAAAAGAATAATCTTTAACCCCACCCTCACACAACACCCAACTTAACGGCGACGGAAGAAGAAAAGTAAAGTCGGAAACGTTACCTGGAGGCCTCCCCCGCCACGCCCGCCACCGCCCCCCCCGCCACGGGCCCCCCGCCACCGCCCCGCACGCCCCCCCCGCCAGGTTTTTTTTAACGGGACAGTGGGCAGGTTGCCACAGCAGCATAGCCACCAGCCACCATTTTGGTTAGGGTTAGGGTTTCACCCCGCCCCGGACCCCCGCCCACCCGCCCGCCCGACCTACTAAAGTGGCAGAATACCGCACCTACCAGCCCAATGTCATCAAGTCAAAATGTAAAGTGAAATCAAAGTCCTTAAACAGTCCAGTTCGTCACCGTTGTGTACCGATCTTGACTCTCCCTCCCCTGAGCTCGGCACAATGACTCAAGGGGTGCGGGTTTTATCGAGTTGTCCTCTCTAGATCCGCCATTATCAGTAGAAGCAGGGGCACCTCGTGCAGGACGTGATAACTAATCACGCGTGACATTCGTCACTATGGCCGGTCTAAGACTGATATCAGTCCCTGATCCAGAGCCTGAAACCACTTATGATATCCAAGCCAAGTATCTTAGCGCCCCAACGCCCTAGATTGATGAGGAGTGTGATGACTAGTACCTAGGACCTACCTAATTATTTTCTAGCTCTGTATGTAATATTTGTTCCAAATATGAGCTAAATCGGACATCATAGGTCGCTTTCTATTCATTCCAAATATGAGCTAAATCTCACATCATAGGTCGCTTTCTATTCATGTATGTACTATATGTTCCAAGTATGAACCAAATCGGACCACAAATACGATGTTTTGAAATATTTCGATCCATGTGCCACCTATCGGAGTATTTTTTCTTATTATTGCATTGTCATCGGGTTCTGAACTATTTTCCAAGTTTCAAGCTTGTAGCTTATCGGAAAGTTACTTAAATTTCAATTACAAAATTCGTTCACAACGGCCGTGCGGCCGGCCTGTCAAGTCAAGCTAAATAAAACCGTTTAAAAAATATCATTAAATCATTAGGTGATCTAAAGTAACATTTGAAAGGCTAGATCTTAGCTTGTTACATATATAGCCGTCAGTTGACGACCATCTTTAAGACTCCACCCTAAAAGAGGAAATTGTAAATATACTCCATTTCTAATTTAGTGATCAATAAGATAGAAATTGTCTGTTTCGTTTGAAATCGGAGTTTTGAGATTTGTAACATCTAAAGAGGCTGTAAGAAATGAACAAGAAATGAAGATTTCCTTCGGCTTCAAATATAGCCTTAAAAAATAAAAATTGGGCTAAACGTCTAGAACAGGGTTCGAGTGCTAATACGCGTCCAAAAATATCGGGAGGGGTGTCAAAAGACGCGTATTAACTTCGACAACAATAATCCGAAGGCGAAAAATTGTGTCTCTGTCTGGAGATATTTGCACTTGAAGTTGAAAATTTTCATATGTTTTTTGTAGTAATGTTGTGCACTGAAAAAAATGTTGTGTACTACAACGTGATTTTCCCGTCATTTAATTTTGATCCCATACCAGGTTTTGGAAGGACTCCGGGTCATTTTTCGGTTTTTCGTTAATATCTTTTGAACGAATTACAATTTTTATTTTCCGCTTTGGATTATTAATACAGATGTCAAGACACGTCGTTTGACACCTCTCAGTAATGTTGGTAGCGTATTAGCAGTCGACCTCTGTTCTGGGGTTAAATGGGGTTACACTACGCTACCGACTGTCTTACACTCCAAAATCTTGAGTGTGACGTTTGATCAGGATCTTCATTTTGGTGAGCATGAAGCCGCAATTGTAGCCGTAATAAAATCCTCAAATATCTTGCCGGCGGTACTTGGGGAAAAGATAAGGAAACGCTCATTACCACTTACAAAGCAATTGGCCAGCCGATTGCATGCTACGCGTCCCCGATATGTTCGCCAAACCTAAAGACTACCCACTGGAAGAAGCCACAGGCCTGCCGAAATGCTGCCCTCAGAACCGCCACGGGTTGGCTTCTTATGTCCCCAGAGCACCATCTACATATTGAGGCGAGAATACTCCCCATTAGGGAGAGAAGTGAAATGATAACCAAACAGTTCCTGTTGAATACCCAGAAACCAGGGCATCCCAACAGACATCTGATTGATGAGCCAACACCGCCCAGGGGCTTAAGGAGTCATCTCCGTAAGCATTATGAGGAAATACGGCACCTGATAACACAGCCGTATGAAGCCACAAAACACAGTCAGATCAGGAATTGCCCAGTGAATCCTGTACTCAAAGAACAATACCCTAAACTTTCAGAAAAGGAACACTCCCTAGGGAAACGCGAATCACTCTAGCTCAACTTCGATCTGGATACTGTAACAGGTTAAACTCTTACCTATCCAGGATCAACCCCGACATACAAAACATATTTCCCGCTTGTAATGTGTCCCCACATAACACCAACCATCTCTTTTTTTTCGTTTTGGGAATTGAATCTTTCAATTCCAATAAATGGCAAGAGGACCTTTAAATTGCCTCTTAAATCGCCAGGTTAACAAACGTATAAGGGTAATATACTTGCAACATTTAGACGTGCATAAGCAGCTAACATATGCCGCAAAGTAAAAACCCGTAGCACAAATTTTCTCCTTGTAATTGCTAAATATATGGCTTGTTGCCATGTGCTTTTTCAAAATTTGCAATTCATCGTAAATTATATTTTTATGTATGTATCATAATTTCACTCCCATCCAGCAAGTGGTACCCCTATCATGCCCAAGCCAGTGGCTTCAGACATCCTCCCATTGTAATAGCAATGTTAATATAGTCATCATATTGTAACGAATGTTAGCAGCACTGAGCGATGCTATCGTCTCTAAGCCGATGCTAATCAGTGACGTGAATGCACATCAATAATTCAATCATTATGTATCTCCATAAACGAAACAATAACTGCGTCTACATATATGTACCATGTACGTATACGAGCAGCGGAGAGTCAATGCACAAACACATGCATATATCTTATCTGAGTTGTCACAAGAGAGAGCAATAATTAGTACACGTAGTTGTGGCGGGCGATATTGTAGCCGAAACTAACTAGTAAGTTCTGGAAATCGAAGAGCCTAGAAGTATGCAGCGTAAACTATAAAAGCGGGGCAGGCGAGTAAGAAGTAATTCAGTTGGATTTGAGTTGTCAATCAGTTTCGATTAAGACGATATCTAGCGAGCAATAGCAGTATTATTTTGAATAGTAGAGTTTCATTTGAACTATCAATCAGTTTGGTTGTTAAGCAAGTTATTCGTTGCAAAGTATAAGTGTTATTGTGAAGTACTTTAATAAAGGCCATTTTTCCATTATTCAAAATTGGAGTTATTTATTCAACAATTTAGCGATAGGAACGTTGGCAGAAGATTGCAAATAAGAGGATTTGCAAGTAAATTTGTTACAATTGGTGTCAGAAGAGGAATTGTTGAATAAATTCCAGAGGACTACAAGGACATGGCAAAATTCAGTGAATTGAAGATCCAGCAACTGAAGGAGTTGGAGAGCCGTGGATTGAATACAACCGGCAATAAGATCGAACGTCAAGCACGGCTACGAGAGGTAATGGAGTTGGAAGGTATTGATGTGGAAGAGTATGTCTTTTATCCCGATGTGGAAGAGCCAGTGACTAAATTGGAAGAGAAGATAGAGACTCCGAATCCATTGGCGAGTGTAGACACTAACGCCATACTAGCAGTGCTGAAGCAAATGTCGTCACAAATATCAACCGATATGTCAACACAGCTCGAAGTGCAGAAGACAGATATAACATCTCAACTGGAATCGCAGGAGACACGTATAACATCCAAGATGGAAAAACAACTAGAATCACAGGAGAACCGTATAACATCGAAGTTTGAAGCACAAGAAACGCGTATGACAGAAATGTCGACACAGATTACATCGAAGATTGAAGCACAAGAAACGCGTATGTCAGAAATGTCGACACAGATTACATCAAAGATGGAGACACAACTGAAGGAGCAAGAGGCACGCATAACAGAACAACTCGAAGCGCAGGAGGCGCGTATATCATCAAAACTCGAAGCGCGTATGGACGAGAAAATAACGCAGTTTGAGGAAAAAATCGAAGCCGAGGTGGATGCTTTGAGAGGTCGTATACAGGAATTGCAACTTAATCGGCCGGCTGCTTCAGCGAGTAATACGAAGGTAAAAATTCCATCTTTTGACGGCTCTGTTCCTTTCCAGGTCTTCAAGCTACAGTCTGAGAAGACCGCAGCAGTGAACAACTGGAATGCGGAAGATAAAGTTGCTGCACTGTTCGTGGCTTTGAAGTGGCCAGCAGCGGAAATCCTCTAGACGATTCCCGAAGGAGAGCGGAACAATTATGAAGCATTGATGGCTGCTCTAGAGGGACGATACGGAACTGAGCATAGGAGACAGATATACCAAATGGAGTTGCTGAACCGCTTCCAGAGGCCTGGTGAAACATTGCAAGAGTTTGCGTCGGATATTGAAAGGCTAGCTCATTTAGCGAATGCGGATGCACCCGTGGAATACACTGAAAGGGTAAAGATTCAGAGCTTTATAAATGGCATATGAGATGTGGAAACGAAGCGGGCTACATATGCGAATCCAAAACTAACATTTGCTGACGCGGTATCGCATGCTCTGATTCAGGAAACAGCGTCGCTTCTGTGTAAGCCAGTTTTCAAAGCACGCCGTGTGGAAGTAGAAAGGCCAGAGTGGGTAGACACAATTTTGGAAGCACTGAAGGGATCTCAACAGAAGAATGCCGGAGTTATTAAATGTTTCAAGTGCGGCAACCCAGGTCACATTGCACGTCATTGCGATCTTGGTTCTAATAGTTCCAACAATGTGGGTGGCCGTAAACGCAAAGCTGGCGGAAATGAGCAAGAGCGTGTCGGATGTAAAGAACGAAAACTTGCCCCGGCTATTGAATGTCCTGTGATATCTGTGTCGCAGATTGGAAGGAAATCAAGCAGTCTTACCATCAGAGGGAATGTGGATCGTAAAGAGCGTGTACTGACTGTAGATACGGGGGCATCTCATTCCTTGATTCGATCTGATTTGGTCTACAGGAGAGTAAAGTCATTACCTGGAGCAAAGTTGCGTACGGTCACAGGCGAGTATAATCAAGTCCAAGGCGAAGTGATATGTGAAGTATTGATTGGGAAGGTCATGGCTCTACACAAATTTGTTGTGGCGGAGATTGTTGATGAAGTTATATTGGGAGTGGATTTCTTGGTTGACCATGACATCAAGATCGATATGCAGAGAAGGGTGATGCGTTATGAGAACCAAGATGTGCCACTTAACTTTAGTTTGGAAAAAGGGTTCAGCAGTAATCGGGTACTGGTGGAGAAGGCTCGACGAAGGCCACGAAATTCAAAGGTAAAGGTTGATGGAACAAATGGGCCAAACAAATCAAATCCGAAGGTACCTGTGAGCGAAACACTGGCATTGAAAAGCCCTAACGGACGTACTAGAACGAAGAAAGAATGCAAGGGTGGTTTCAAGCCAAGGCACACTACTGTTGTGAAGCGTCGGAACGATACTGATTATGCAAAGCAAATCCGTCCAGCGCAAGCTCTGCGAAGTAGTTTTTCATTGGCCGAGCAACAGAGTGCGAGGGAACGATCCAGAATAATGAGTAGTAAGATGGAACACAGGTACGACAAGGAAAATAATTCGGAAGGTATCCGGGAGGGAGATTTGGTACTGCTATACAACCCTCACCGGCGGAAAGGTGTTCCATCCAAATATCGGTGCAGTTGGGAAGGCCCGTACAGAGTTGTGAAGACGATCAGTGATGTCATCTGCCGCATACAAGCAATTGGGAAATCACGAAATAGAAGAGTGGTACATTTGGCGATGCTAGCAGCGTTTAGATCGAGAGATTTGTCTGATCGGGACGATCAGACTTAGGTGGAGGGCAGTGTAACGAATGTTAGCAGCACTGAGCGATGCTATCGTCTCTAAGCCGATGCTAAGCAGTGACGTGAATGCACATCAATAATTCAATCATTATGTATCTACATAAACGAAACAATAACTGCGTCTACATATATGTACTATGTACGTATACGAGCAGCGGAGAGTCAATGCACAAACACATGCATATATCTTATCTGAGTTGTCACAAGAGAGAGCAATAATTTGTGCACGTAGTTGTGGCTGGCGATTTTGTAGCCGAAACTAACTAGTAAGTTCTGGAAATCGAAGAGCCTAGAAGTATGCAGCGTAAACTATAAAAGCGGGGCGGGCGAGTAAGAAGTAATTCAGTTTGATTTGAATTGTCAATCAGTTTCGATTAAGACGATATCTAGCGAGCAATAGCAGTATTATTTTGAATAGTAGAGTTTCATTTGAAATATCAATCAGTTTGGTTGTTAAGCAAGTTATTCGTTGCAAAGTATAAGTGTTATTGTGAAGTACTTTAATAAAGGCAATTTTTCCATTATTCAAAATTGGAGTTATTTGTTCAACAATTTAGCGATACGAACGTTGGCAGAAGATTGCAAATAAGAGGATTTGCAACTAAATTTGTTACAATATGTCATGTTAATTTGTTAAATAATTCAGCTTTTTGGGTAATTCCAAGTGGTGACTTGTTTTCTTTATGTAGATTATTAATATTTTAATCATAAAGTTGCACTTCCAATCGTAGAAATTTGTTTAATTATAAAGTTGAAATCAGGTTAGACAAGGTATTGTAATTCGCTTGTTATAATTGTTCTGCTATGCTTATTTACTAATATTTACACTGCAAAGCGCTTGTTATAGTTATTATTTTATGCTTTTTTGCCAATATTTACTTAAACTAATTTTTGTAAATGTATATTCCACCTCAACTTTGGTGAAGAACTTTTATCTTGTTTAATTGTAAAGTTAAAACCGGGTTAGACAAGGTATTGTAATACGCTTGTTATAGTTGTTATGCAATACTTATTTGCTAATATTTACACTGCAATGCGCTTGCTATAGTTATTATTTTATGCTTTTTTTGCCAGTAATTCCTTAAATCTAGTCCATTCAATTGTTGATTTTAATCCAATTGGGGTAATTATTTTTCGTTTATTTTATTTTTGTAAAAGTATTTTCGTCGTGTCAGGTGTTATATTTTATATTATTCTGATTATGTGTACATGACTGTACATTAGTATATAATAAGGATATTTTCAATCCCGTTATTCTTTCGGTTTATATAGCGTAGCAATTATATGTAAAATGTGAATATATGTACATAACCGTACATTTAATTATGTATTATGTGAATTTCTATCCGGTTACATGTGTACATGACTGTACATTAATATATGATAAGGGTATTTTCAATCCCGTTACTTGTACTTTTTGTCCTTTGTGGAGTTATATGTTATCACAATTTATATGTAAGGTATAATCTCTACCCCGTTATATGAATAGTTCATATAATAAATTAAACTTTTATCGTATCCAGTCTTTGTACTTTTGTCCAATTTAGTTTATATTTTTCCAATTTACAGTTAATGTCTCATGTCAAGTTGTATTCATATACAATTTAAAAAGTTCCAGTGTAATAGATATGTCTCTTTTTATTATCCATGTAGCTTCATGCGAAGATTTTGTATTAAATGTTGTCCATAACTGTTTTATTTATTTATATTACTAATTTTTTTTTAGTAGTATTTTATGTATTTATTTTAACTTTCGATTTTAATGTTAAGTAGAACCAATCGCACCATTACTGTTCGTTTTACAGTTTCGTAGCTCCGTTATTTCATACAGAATATTTCTTCCATTATACAAAGTTTAAAGTCTTGTATTGTAGCTCCATTATCTTATACAAATTCAATTTTAATGTTACATATTATTAATATTTTTTATACACGAATGCCTTTTTAAAAAAGTTAATTTTAATTGAACAAAATCTATAAATTTTACTTTACATAGCACATTTCTTTTTCACAAAACCGTTTTACACTTAAACGAGTGTGTAGTTATGGCGACATTTTTAACAAAACGATGTTACTGCTTAGGCGGTATACTTGCGATTGCCAACCATCTCTTTAACTGTATTGTGGAACCAACGCCTATAACTAAGCTGACCAGAATTTTTTGGAGAAAAAGGAGGACAAATGTACTAAAAACATAAAAGTTGCTAAAATCAGCAAAATTTTTGGCAGAAAAGGACAAATTTTCCGCATAAAAAAACACAAATTATTTTTTCATTTATTTATTTAGAAACATATAAAAATCGAAAATGAACAGTGTTTTAAACAAAAACAAAAACAATTCACAGTTTATATAACTAAAAACAGGTAAATAGCGACAAACGAATTTTAAAAAATTCTAAGTTAGTCAATGTTGATATACATACGTACATATTTCAAGGTACTGAATATAGATTTTCCATATTTTTGCTTTTAATGGCTAGTACAAATAAAAAATGAGATCAAAATTTTGGCATTTGAATGAATTTTCTTCAATAAACCATCATTATTTTTTAATAAGTTATAAAACGACATACAATCTAAATCAATATTACATTTAACAATTATCATTTCTGCTAAAGTCTTCACATCAAGTCTTCACTTTTCACTAGTCCATATATCATTAGATATTGAAAATACTCTTTCAACATTTGCGTTTGTGCCCGGTAAACATAGAGCGATTTCTATTATTACTTTTACGTTATTAAAAGGAATGTGGTGTTTTGTAAAAAAGTTGAATATATGGATCCATTTTTTATCAATCTCTACATCTTCTATTTCATTTAATATATTATTGCTCAACATATTATTAATTCTGCCTACCTCATCAAACAGCAAGTTATCATCAATAAGAATACCTAGTTTGTTTTTACAAAAGAGCACAGATTTCAATACATGCTCCCATTCGATTTCATTTTTTAACAAAACCCATTCAAACAAAAATGAGTAATCGTCGTGTTTTGTCCAATTTTCTAAATATTCAAGAGCGGCTTTATAAAAATTGTTTACATCCAAGTAAAACTTCTTTTTAATTTCCGAATCGTTTCTAGACAATTTGTTTAAATTTGACTGAACAATTAAGGGCAAAAAATTACATTCACATCGTCGTTTTAGCTGATCTTTCAAAGTTTTACAGTGAAAACTTACTTCAGTTGCTGTTATGTTTTCCCTTTCAATCTTTTTTATTAATGAGTGAAACATGATGGCCTGACTGTGGATAAATAACAAAATTGTTTCAGCACATTCATTTAAGAAGAAGTTTTTTAGATTAAGAGAACATTTTTCCAAACTTAGAAAATATGATTTCAACGGTTCAAATAATTTCAGCACTCTTTCAATTGCTGGGGTTAGCGCCAGCCACCTGGGTTTTGAATAACCTAACAACTTTTTGTATTCTACTGAGGCGTCCTCACAAAAACCCTTCAACGAAGTGACCCTAACCGTAAACCGTTCAAAATGTAAATAAATTTGTATTATGATGATTTCAACATCAATACTCATTAAACTAGAAGCATTATTTAAAGCATGGAGTGTTTTTTTACACAAAGACATTAATTTTTTATGGACATTGTTAATACCATTACGATTGACGCCTCCAAAGTTTGTATTGGTGTTATCAGCGCATATTGCAATTACTTTACTTTGTAAATTATTGGTTTCGATCACATGGTTGGACAATATTTCAGACGTCTCACCTTGTATTGATTCAAAAGACAAAATCTTTGTTTGAATACCTTTTTCAAAATCCATATAGCGAACTAAAATAGAATACAATTTTATATCTTTGTGGTTTGAGGCATCTGACAACATGTCACAAAAGCAGCTTTCTCTAAGTCATCTTTTAGCACATCTATTGCATATTGATGAAAAACATTACGAACTATTGCCTCACCTTTAGTTCTAGCGCAGTGAAATTTTTGATTATACAAACATCGGTTAATTTTGGATACACAGTCTAAGCTTCTAAAACTTTGGTTATGCATTACAGCGTGATATGCTGTTAAACCTTCCGCAGTTGCCAATTTCTTTTCAGAATCTCCAAATTGTTCACCTCTTACAAAGCTGGTTACCTTGTGGGAGGTAGTTACCAAATTTAAACTGCTTTGGTGTTTTTTTGAAGAAAGATGTTTTGTTATGCTCGATCTACCGCCAACTGCAATGGTGAATTCAGCTGAGCAAATGTCGCATCTCACAAAAGAATCGTCTTTCTTCTGGCATAAATGTATGAAAGCGAATTTTGCCTTTAAATTTTCGGTTAAATGATATTTTCTTTTTTTCGCGGACATGTAAGTTCTAGGGAAAAGGTTAGATTTATTATTTATCTTTATTAATAATTAACTTATTACCTTTTTATATCGACAGCAGCAGGTAATCCGAAAACAATAACAGCAATAGTGATTCAAGCCAAGTATCGATACATCGATAACTACGTACATATGTTAAGATAGTATTCAGCATAATTGCCTAGACACATAGTATTTCAGTATAAAGCCTGGCATTA
>JARSSU010024176.1:0-39067 GCA_029619165.1 Eurosta solidaginis | reverse complement strand
ATTTATTCTTTCCGCAAGGATTGTTTATGTTTTCGCTTCATCTTCCTCTACTTCGGCAGCTTTCTTTGGCATATAACTGGACCCAACGAACAGACACAAATTATAGCTGTCTATTATAATGGAATCAATAGCCGCGGCATTATTTGTGGAGTTGGAAAGCAACGCATACGAAAATGGCCAGGCGAGAATGGAAAGGCAAATATTGCGAGATTTGTGTAATCTATTTGAGATGAGTGACGAATTTTAAGAAATTGAACTTAAAAGTGGTAAAGTTTAATGACTTATTTTCTTATTTAGGTTCAAAAAAACTTTCGACTTAATAAGGATGCTTTCAAGTATGTGTTAGATACTTTTTCGGGGCGAATTCGTCCAAGGACTTCGGCATCGACATCTGCCCTTAATATTGTAGTAGCTGCTTTGAGATTTTTTGCAGAAGGCAGTTACCAGCATGGAATATGGGCGGATTATAATGTGGGAATGGGAGAGTAAACAGTGTGAAAGTCACTGTCTACGTTTCTGGATGTAATGCAACCGAAAGTATGCCCTCAGTGGATAACATTTGAACAAAGTTAAGAGGAGAAAATACAAGCGAAGCAAGAATTTCATGCGAAGGCTGGCTTCCCAGGAGTCATCATATCCCGCATTGTTGCCATTAAATTAGCCAAGGTGCACTTGTGTTGGAAACATAAAAAACAATCACCATCAAGCCTTTTACGTGTCTCAACAAGTTTTACTTACATTTTTGTTAAAATTCTGTTATTAATTAGTAAAAAAAATAAAAATAAAATATTTTTCCGCCAACAAATTTGCAACTTAGAAAAACGGAACTACACAAAATCGAACGATTCGAAGTTGGATCGAAAGAGATTGGAACACAAAATATCAAAGTTGCCAAATCGAAAAAATTTCAATCCAAGTCGAAATGCAGAATAGGGGTGAATATACTCTGTGAGCTCTGCTCAGCTGAGTATAAAAAGGCACAATAAAAATGTATTAGGATGGGTACAATCTCGAACTTCGAAAGTCAATAGCTTTGTTTTAGAAACTGACTTCGATAAACGGGGAAACGGGCTTTTGTTTATGAATTAATATCTATATAAAACTTTGTTTTATTCAGAAAAAAATTATTTTGTCTTAGTGTATTAAATGTAAATAAATATGAATGTGGGGTAACCACTTAACATAGAAGGCGCTCTCATAAACAGCAAGTTTTCCTATAAAAGCTTCACTTTGTTCGAGACGATTTTATCACTTGTAACGTAGCGTTACAATAACGTAAATCCTCCCTGTATTTCCTTATTGACTTAAACCTGAACCTCCCTGTACTTATTTTTCTATAGCATAGCTACCTGAACCTCCCTGTACTTATTTTTCTATAGCATAACCAACAACCACTTGTACTTATTCTTTTATAGCATAGTCAACAACCACTAAATAGCAAACCAATGAAAATCACAATAATGGTGTGTTGACTTCTCAACCAGTTTGCGGCACCACCCATATAAACATCGAATTTGCATTTTTGCAATTCAGTCCTCGCAGGTGAGCCAGCGGGAGTGGATGTCTTTTTTAAGACATACTTTTCCCTCCTGCTAGCTGGCTGAGTGGAAGGGGCGCCGTCATGGCACGGGTCACCCTTCACTTAGGTAAGGACGACGGGGAGGATGCCTTGTGCTACTTTGCCCCCCGCGCCCTCCTAGGTGTTGAGTGGCCCGACGCCTTCATGGCGATTTAACCCCTTCCCCTCAGTTCTAGCTTAGGCTGGCTGAGTGGAAGGGGCGCTGTCATGGCGCGGGTCACCCTTCACTTGGGTAAGGACGAAGGGGAGGATGCCTTGTGCTACTTTGCCCCCCGCGCCCTCCTAGGTGTTGTGCGGCCCGATGCCTAAATGACCATTCCACCCCTTCCTCTCAGCACTGGTTCCGACCGTGAGCCGATGCGTGCGCACAGGGGCTACCGCTGTGCCGTTAAGGTGCACTTCCCCTCCGCCCACGGGTCGACCCACGGTGTATCGGCTGGTACAACCCCGCCCCCCTTACGCACCTTCTACTAGTGTGCAAGTAGGGAGGCGGGGGTGTCCAGCGGTGAAACCAGCACTAACGAGTCCTCGCAGTCTCTTCCCCAGGTGACCGACCGGCTTCCTATCGATTCTGCCGAAGACTGCCGATCAATCCGATACCGTCAACCGACCCCGCCCGGAACGAGCCGCCGCTGTCCAGGTAAACCCCATCGCCAGCCTACTTCCCCTCTCACCACGGCCCTGGTACGCGCTCCGTAGCCCACCGCCGCTGCCGTCGCATCGTCGCCCCTCTGGTGCCGCCGCTGCTTCCATCCCGGGCTACGCCGACCGTTGGCCGTCCGCCATACTACTGCCGTGCCCATCCCGCCTTGCTGGTGCCGCCGCTGCCCCACTAACCGTCGGCCGTTCGCCATCCTACCGCCGTTAAGCCGCTGCATCCGTCACGCCGCTGCTACGACGACCGTTGGCCGTTTGCCATCCTACCGCCGTTCAGCCGCTGCATCCGTCACGCCGCTGCTACGACGACCGCTGGCCGTCTGCCATCCTACCGCCGTTCAGCCGCTGCATCCGTCACGCCGCTGCTACGACGACCGTTGGCCGTCTGCCATCCTACCGCCGTTAAGCCGCTGCATCCGTCCCGCCGCTGCTACGACGACCGTTGGTCGTTCGCCGCCCTACCGCCGTTAAGCTGCTGCATCCGTCACGCCGCTGCCACGACGACCGTTGGCCGCTTGCCATCCTACCGCCGTTAAGCCGCTGCTTCTATCCCGCCGCTGCTTCCGTACCGCCGTACGAGTCCGTCCGTTACCCGACCGTTCAACCGCCCTACCGAACCCCCTCTACTCCAACGACCGTTAGCCGCCGCTCCGCCCCCTCGCCATCTTGCGACGGAAAGCTGCTACCCGCCTAATATTGCCAGCCGTGTGTGCGTGTGTTCGTAACACATAAATATTGTGTATTTATTCAGTAGGGGTTTGTGGGACCTCTACTCGACTCTGGATTGACTGAGCGTTACCCCAGCCTTAGACAAAACCCACCTCATACACTATTATGTTTTCAACTTACCCATAAACTCTTACGTCCGCTATATACGTTTCCGCAATCCTTACAGGAATAATCATTAGAATCGAATTCGTCATGAGAATTTATATGAATCGCCAACTTTTTGTTAGTATTGAAGTTCGATGGACAATATTTGCATTGATACCAATATAAGGGTCCAGTTGTTGCTGAAGTATTCAAAGTACTGCGATCAGTTGCACCACCACCACCAGTACCACCTACACTACTCGCCGGCGTCGATATACCCGAACGATCTGCTGGATTTGCGGCACTACTAGCCTCAGTTTCAAAATTTGTCGCTGTGATCTCATCAGCACCACCCTGTTTCTCTGTAGATGCTGCTGTCGCACTGCCATGTACACTAGCTTTATGAAGCTTTAACTCACCTTCACTGCGATATACAATCGAACATATATCACATTCAAATTGTTTAACAATCATTTCATCTTTTAATAATGTATTGTGTATTTTGAACATGTGCACTTTCAGGCCCTTTTCATATGCAAATTCAGCATCACATAATTTACATTTAATAAATTGTACATTACGTATTTGATGATCATTTAGCATATGGAAACGATAAGATTTCTTTGAAGAGAAACGACGCTGACAGAGACGACAACGCATGCGTCGGAAACGACGATCAGCAGCTTGTTCTAGACTACGTTTGAAAATCGCTTTTTGTACAGCGGTCTGATGTTGCATAGCTGGTGGTGTTGGTGGTTTAGAAGGTGATGGTGCTGGTGTTATAGTTAGGCCGCTGGGGGCTGATTTTGTGGGGTTTAAAGCACCTGGTGAAAGTGCGCTATTTTGTGCAGCTGCACTATGTGAACGCATATGATTGGAAAGACCTATATTGTTGCTGAAAACCGCATTGCAAATGGGACATTCCTTCAAACTGGTAAAAACGTTCCCACTACCGCTGGTATTGCCACCAATGCTAGTTGTTACAGCAGCACCGTTATCTGTGCGCATTTTCTTTGCTACATTCTCACTGGAATTCTCATCGTCGTCCGCTGTATTACAAAAATAAAATGTTTAAATTAATGTTTTTAATCTATAAAAAAGTTATTAGTTTCGGAAGTATAGATAATGATGAATAGAAAGTATCTTTCTAACCCAATTTGTCAATTCTACCGGTTTGAACTAGTCAGTAAAGAGCTTATGACTCATTCACTAGACAACGAAAAGTCAAACAATTATAAAGATTACTCATAATTCAATAACTAGAGGTTTGTTCTCCAATGATGACAGAGCTTTGACACTCCCAACTTGAAAAATCTGGATGAAGTAAGGAAAACAGGGAATAATTCAATCCGCATCAGCGAAAATGGTAGTAGAAAAGTACCTTTAGTAGTATATTAGTACAGATAATAAATTTGTAAATGCGAACAGGTTTTAGAGGACTTAATTCATTTCTACTAAATATTTCGTGTATTGATAAAGAGTTATGTTCGTTTGGTCATTCTTTCAGAATTTGTTTGAAGAATGTCGTACGTTATAATTTTATGCAAAAATACGCTATCTCAAAATTTGTTGCAAAAACTCCCTATATGAGCATAAGTTCATTTTGACATAAGATGGTGTTAATGAAAAGCATTCTGAAATAAGGCGTTCTTCAATCTAATTCTAATATAAGGCGTTTTTGTGACAATGTGCGAAATTGCGACATGGGGTGATAACTCTACTCAGCAGCCGCAATGAACTGACAAAAAGTTAAAAGAACATGGGTTATTTTCTTAGAACTTTATATTCCGGCCTTCACTTTGACAGAAGAGTTGAGCTTTTTTGCGGTCGTGCTAGGTTTATTGGGATTTTTATTCTGAAATTTCGGAAAGCTCTCTTCCATTTAAGTATTCATGGAAGTTCTTCGGATAAACCGTTAATTTAGAATATTCGGAACAAGTTCGTTTCATGCTACCTCACGAGGTCCGAATATTTCAAATAAGTATATACATAATATTGCAAATATAAAACGATTCCACAAATTCTTAAATGGAGACGAATGCTCCGAACATACGGAATGAACAATTAACATGCTCAATGAATACATTTCGTTTTGGCAACGCCATTATTTACTAATAACATTTTTACGTGAACCGATTTACAAGTCGAGTTTTTGACGTTGAATTTTAAATTGGTTAACGTTTCTTGTGTTCATAGGTTTAGGTTAGTGGACGATTCCTTAGTGTTTGTACTTTTCATAAAATTAACCAAGTTCAGCCACACTAATACTATGGACAAACACACACCAAATTGGCAATTTATACCATTTGGGAAATTTATTACGCAATTTATCATATAATAAATTGTAATAATATATTGCCAATCTATAAAAATATTGCGTTATAAATTGTTTCAAACTGCAAATGCAACCTTATAAGGTGTGTTTATTGAGTAGATTTAAACGTCAATTACGCATGGCTCAACTATGTGGTTGGATCATCTCATCAGCCGATTTGATTTCTTTCATTTCACTGGAGTAGGGATTGTCAAAAGAAGATGGCAACCTAAAAATGAAACCAAAACATGGAAAACATTTTCGTACAACACACACAAATTTCAAAGTTTTAAGTTTTCATTCCATTCCATTCGCCTAATACCAACACGCACGTTTTGAAAGTCTGATCAAAGGTACGATGTTGCTGTAGAGATAAGCCAACCAGCTATCAAATTACAATTGTGTAAGCTAAATTGAGTTGTATGAACACCACTCAATTTAAATCGAAATTGCCTCAATTTATTTTCTGTTTAAACATAGTATAATAGATCATGCCATGGTTAATAAATTCATCATAAAATAAAAAAAAATGTTCTAATGAATTATGCAGTTCAGTACTGATGTACGGATGTCAATGCGATTTGGGAGCAAAATGGCTGCAATTGTCAAAAAATTTGTCAGTCGAGCAAACCTCTTGCGATTGAATCATGAAGATTACTATTGTTAGCTAAAAAAAAACATCATGTATTTCACATTTATGTATATAAATTTCGGTTCTTTAGATTTTTAATATGTGAATAATTTTTTGAAAATTTGTGAAACTTTTATTATATATGACCAAAGCAGGTGTGTGACTAGCCTTCTAGAGCTAAATAAATACTAAACTAGAAAACTAACACACCTAAACAGCTTCCAAGTAAACAAAACGTTTTAAAAAAGGAAATATCTACTTTAAAGCAACACCTACCCACTGAACCGCCATTTGTTATTGACATTAAATCTTTCATCACATAATCATAACGTCCTGTGTAAACATTTTGTGTATTACCATAGGCAATCTTAACCGCATCCGCATTCACAATATATTCAAAACCAGTATGTCGTGCCTTATCTGCTGCATGAGCGCTAACCATATGTTCACGTAAATTTGATAACCGTGGATAGCCAATACTACATTAACACATTTATATGTTTGCGGCAATTGATCGGGATGTTTCGATTCCATGTGACGCAGTACATTGTTATAATTGTTATACTGTTGATCACATATGGGGCAAGCTTGTGGCATACGTGAGAAATATTGCGATTTTGGTTGATTTGAGGTGGTGACTTGTAGACTGCTGCGTGACTCATCTGTGGATGAAGCGTCTAGTAATTTATTAAACAATATATTTATTTAAATATATGTATATATTATATACTTTAGCAAGACTGTGCCACAGTTTGCGGTTTTACGGATGGAAGACCTAGAAGACTGTACTGCTACCTTTCAAACTTTTTGCATACTCGTATATTGCGGAAATATAGCTATTGTTGTTGTTGTCGTAGCGATAATGTTGCTCCCCCAAGTATTTGAGAAGTGTTATCGATGTGATGGTCCTTTGCTGGATACGGATCCGGTGCGCTCCGGTAACACAGCACCATTAAGGTGCTATCCCGACCATCTCCGGAACGATTTATATGGCCACATTAAACCTTCAGACCACCCCTCCTTCCCCACCCCCAAGTTCCATGAAGAGCTTGGGGTCGTCAGAACCTCGTCTGCTAGTTAAACAGGATTCGCCGCGGATAGGTGAGGTTGACAATTGAGTTTGGAGAAGCTATGTATTGCGCTGACAACCTGAAGGGTTGCGCTACACAACCCTTTGAATTTGGTATTTTAGTCGCCTCTTACGACAGGCATACCTGCCGCGGGTATATTCGGACCCCCTAACCCGCTGGGGGTGCGGAAATATAGTGGTTTGCGGTTGTGGCAAATTGTGCATAAAGTTATATGAATTGTTTTGTTTTTAAGCCTTTATGACAAGTATTAACAGGGGTCAAAGGCAGATCTTCGAAAAAATCAAAAACGTTAAGTAACACAAAAGAAAGCTATCAGATCTGGTAATGTGACACGTGTACTGCCATGTATTTTGATGCGCTGATTCAGAATTTAACTAGCGGGTCCAAGTTCGATTTTAACCTCAAAAACGTTCAATAGTTCTATAAGTAGAACAAAAGCAAAAAAAAACAGTTTCTTTGAAACCGCATTACCAACAGGCAAAACTTTAACACATGATTACATATAAAGTATGTACTGTGTAAAAAGAATAAAATATGCAAGGAAGGCAATTGGGATAAAGTTTACAACAACTAAGGCATGGCGTGGCTGAACGCGTTTGTAACACTTCAACCATCGTAAGAGTGAGGGTTCAAATCCCACACTCCCGGGAGAAAAGGCTTTGAAGAGATTACAAGGTATAATCGAAACAGCTGTCGCCTTATCCGTCCTGATGTCACGTTGTAAAAATGTTTCCCAAATTATTAAAACGAAAGTAATTCCTTTTTTCGGTATTTAAAGTTCAGTCCGAAACACGGCCCGTAAAGCCGCATCAAAATAAATGCGTATATATCTGTCGCATTACCATGTGCACCTTTTTTTTATATCGGTGTAATTTATAGCATTTAAAGAGCCCGCTCATTAAGCATCCAGCCAATTTCTATAAAAACAAATTGGTTTGGTTGAACACCCAAAAATAATGTGATTTTACTGTTATTGTAAAAATATTTCGTCCTGGTAAGTCGATATGTTCAATCATGGATATGGAACATGCCCGATTAAACCGGGTTATGCTACGGTAAAAGCTCTTGGTCGGGTAAAACCCAATTCATTACGATGCATAGATCCGGCTGCCGTGAAAATAAAGCATCAAGGTCGCAATATTCGATACACCTGGGATGTCTTCCTCAAACGAAAATACCAAATCCACTTCGCAACGACTACTAAGACGCTGGAAAAGGAATGGTCGCTTCGGGAAGCGCATAATTTACAATTATCTTAAAGGACGAGGCGTTAAAACCCAGAGAAAAGCCACCCATACAACGATAGATAAATTCGTCTATTATTATTTTAGCGTTTATGAATGTTGTAAGCAAATAAAAAATAATTGGCGCGTAGAGATCTTATGCCGAGCTTCTCTTCCAATATGCTTCGTGCTCCTTTTAGTCTTTCCTACACATTGACGTGCGGGGCCCTACATGTTTTATGCCGACTCCGAACGGCGTTTTCAAAGCAGACGAATTTTCATTGAGAAGCTTTTTATGAGAGGAACACATTCAGAGTGTTTGCCAAAGCACTACCGAGGCGCGACTACGCTTAGAAAAACTTGTTTCTAATTGAAGTTTTTTTTTAATTTTCATGTTGCTTTACTCAGGACTTGAACCAAGTAGGCTTTGCACGTTAGCTTTTAAAACCCTTATTCAGACAAGATAAAACAGGGGCATGTAACATCCGTGATCGTATAACTCGTCACGTAAATACATGATTTCCGGATTATGACATACGTGAACGTACTACTTCGATCGTGATTTTGGATCGCAACATACGTGACGAGTGACTGAATGTACACCTTACGTTCCACTTTCATTCGAACACAAACTGGCGATCGTATACACACAAATTTTATTCAAAATGTAAGAAAATTGTTAAAAGAGATGAATAAATAAAATAAAAATTTGGGTTAAATATAATAACAAATTTCAAACTCTTATTATTAACAAAGTTCGAGTTCAAACAAGCTTAATCCAAGCCATATTGGCAGAGTTCATGGCGAGACACCACCTTTGGTAACGGCTTGCTTCAAATTTAACTTCTCCAGAAAGTAACTAAAAGCTCCTTACGATAAGCGAAATCTCAAGAAACTGTAATAAGGTATGTAATAGCATATATGTAATACTCCTATATTGCTAAAAGAAAATGTTCGCAATGTGTTTTGAATTCGAAATCCTATAAAATTTTTGTGATTGTAGCAGCATAGGTGTGACAATAAAAAATTTAATTTAGGTACATTCGATTATTGAATACAAAAACAAAAACGTTTAAACAGCAATATATCGGCACTCTGATGTTTGGGAATGTACCTAGCCTTTTGTAGCAATATAGGAGTATTACATATACATATATGTAATAGTCTAGAACAGAAGTCGACTGCTAATACGCATCCAAAAATATCGAGAGAGGTGTCAAAAGACGCGTATTGACTTCGACAACAATAATCCGACAGAAAAGAAAAATTTTAACATGGCCGGTCCACCAATGGGTTGGGATCAAAATTAAATGCGTGCAAAATCCCTTTGTACACAAATTTTTTTTCAGTGCACAACATTACAAAAACCACATGAAAATTGCCAACTTCAACTACAAATATTTTCTGACAGATAAAACTTTTCTTTTCCGCCTTCGGATTATTGTTGTCGAGGTTAATACGCATTTTTTGACACTTCTTTCGATATTTTTGGACGCGTATTAGCAGTCGAGCCCTGCTCTAGACTTTTACCTGCAAATTTTTTTGTTACAAAGAAACAATACATAAATGATATGCTTGCGTTTTGTTCGATAAGTGCAAAGGGTCGCTATTACAAACACAACAATAAAATTGTATCTATCGCAGTTTTTTTTTATTTTTTATATTTTTGCAACCAATTTGACAGTTCATAATCTATTGTGAGCTAAAAATACAGCACCACCTAATGTGGATCGTAAAATTTTTGTGAATTGAAAATAAATTACGTTCCGTTTGTATGTTATAATCCCATTTTGTTTATACGTTTGACGTCTCACGTAATTTTCTTTCGTATGGTTGCCGATCCGTGATCGTATGTTACGATTCGAGCTCAGTCTTTGCATTGCTTTGGCAAATAAATGGCGAAACCGCTTTCGATAATTATCGGTAATATCCAGCAATACCTAAACTGTGTGGAACTAGTTGTTATCAAACCATGAAAGAGTCACAAGGTAATGAAACCTTCTTCCACATGACCAACAGTCAGAGTGAACTTAAAACAAGACAGGACTTCTCTCCTGACACGTGATTTTCCACGATAATTCAGTACATTTTAACTGACCCCGCTATTGTTAGAGTTGGTTGGCAGTAAATCGATTTTTTTTAAACGGTTTTATTTAGGTTGACATGACAGGCTGGACAGCATTTTTTTTTGTAATTGAAATTTAAACAAAGATTTTGAACATTATAAGATGGTACATTGTAGACTTGTAAAACTTTGTGGAATTTGTAGGACGGCTGCGCGAGGAATTCACCATACTTTTTGCTATGCTGTCCTCCTCAACATAGTTGATTTTTTTAGGCTGTTTAACTCTGTAATCTTTGCTGCAATTTATTTTGCTTTTAGAAAAATTACCAATTTGAAATAAGCTGGCTGAAAAATATTGGCATAACAGCTTATATTAAATCAACAATGGAAAATCTTGGAAAATTTGAGCATATGTGGCAAAATCGCGCGTTCGTTGAACGAAATGTTGGCAATCTATTGATCAACACTAGGAAATTAGCGACATTCCATCAACTAAGCAGCACTTTAGCAATACTACTGTTATTATTTGGCTGCTCAAACACACCCATATTAATTGTGCATTAAATCTAAAATATAAAACTCAAAAATGACTCTGCTTGTTATGTCCGCAACATTTCTTTAGTTCAAAGTCACAGCCAATAATAGCCAAAGCCATAATAATTTACACGAGTCATCAATTCTTTCTCTGATTCAAAAGCTGAACTACCAGCGCTACAGTCATCAGCTCAGTGTCATCATTGCCAGTAGCGCCAATAACACCAAACTCGTATCTGACACACAAAAGTCGTTTCACTCAATAGCGCAAGTGAAATGTACTACGCACTCACTACTAAGTAGCGTCAAAAGTTCGCTTGGAGTCATTGCGTCAATGAGCTAGGGAGTGCCACGAAATCCCCAAAAAAAAATACCCAAAGACAAAATCCCCGAAGAAAAACAAGTAAGGAAGGCTAAGTTCGGGTGTAACCGAACATTACATACGCAGTTGAGAGCTATTGTGACAACATAAGGGAAAATAACCATGTAGGAAAATGAACCGAGGGGAACCCTGGAATGTGTTTGTATGACATGTGTATCAAATGAAAGGCATTAAAGAGTATTTTATGAGGGAGTGGGCCATAGTTCTATAGGTGGACGCCATTTAGGTGGATCAGGGTTGACTCTAGAGTTTGTTTGTACGATATGGGTATCAAATGAAAGGTGTTAATGAGTATTTTAAAAGGGAGTAATCCTTAGTTCCATAGGTGGACGCAGTTTCGAGATATCTCCATAAAGGTGGACCAGGGGTGACCCTAGAATTTGTTTGTACAATATGGGTATCGGAAGAAAGGTGTTAAAGAGTATTTTAAAAGGGAGTGATCCTTAGTTCCATAGGTGGACGCCGTTTCGAGATATCGCCATAAAGGTGGACCAGGGGTGACCCTAGAATTTGTTTGTACGATATGGGTATCAAATTAAAGGTATTAATGAGGGCTTTAAAAGGAAGTGGTGGTAGTTGTGTAGGTGGTCGCCTTTTCGAGATATCGCCATAAAGGTGGACCAGGGGTGCCTCTAGAATCCGTTTTTACAATATGGGTATCAAACGAAAGGTGTTAATGAGTATTTTAAAAGGGAGTGGGCCTTAGTTCTATAGGTGGACGCCGTTTCGAAATATCGCCATAAAGGTGGACCAGGGGTGACTCTAGAATATGTTTGTACGATATGGGTATCAAATTAAAGGTATTAATGAGGGTTCTAAAAGGGAGTGGTGGTAGTTGTATAGGTGGTCGCCTTTTCGAATTATCGCCATAAAGGTGGACCAGGGGTGAATCTAGAATACGTTTGTACAATATGGGTATCAAATGAAAGGTGTTAATGAGTATTTTAAAAGGGAGTGGGCCTTAGTTCTATAGGTGGACGCCTTTTCGAGGTATTGCAATAAAGGTGGACCAGGGTGACTCTAGAATGTGTTTGTACGATATTGGTATCAAATTAAAGGCATTAATGAGAGTTTTAAAAGGGAGTGGTGGTAGTTGTATATGTGAAGACGTTTTCCAGATATCGACCAAAATGTGGACCAGGGTGAGCCAGAACATCATCTGTTGGATACCGCTAATTTATTTATATATGTAATACCTGCCAAGATTTCAAGGGTTTTTTACTTCGCCCTGCAGAACTTTTTCATTTTCTTCTACTTAATATGGTAGGTGTCACAACCATTTTACAAAGTTTTTTCTAAAGTTATATTTCGCGTCAATAAACCAATCCAATTACCATGTTTCATTCCTTTTTTCGTATTTGGTATAGAATTATGGCATTTTTTTCATTTTCGTAATTTTCGATATCGAAAAAGTGGGCGTGGTCATAGTCGGATTTCGTTCATTTTTTATACCAAGATAAAGTGAATACGTGAAGTAAGTTCAGTAAATATATGTCGATGTTTGCTCAAGTTATCGTGTTAACGGCCATGCGGAAGGACAAACGACGACTGTGTATAAAAACTGGGCGTGGCTTCAACCGATTTCGCCCATTTTCACAGAAAACAGTTAACGTAATAAAATCTATGCCTCTACCAAATTTCAAAGGGATTGGTAAATTTTTGTTCGACTTATGGCATTAAAAGTATCCTAGACAAATTAAATGAAAAAGGGCGGAGCCACGCCCATTTTGAAATTTTCTTTTATTTTTGTATTTTGTTGCACGATATCATTACTGGAGTTGAATGCTGACATAATTTACTTATATACTGTAAAGATATTCAATTTTTTGTTAAAATTTTACTTTAAAAAAAAATTTTTTTAAAAGTGGGCGTGGTCCTTCTCCGATTTAGCTAATTTTTATTAAGGGTACATATAGTAATAGGAGTAACGTTCCTGCCAAATTTCATCATGATATCTTCAACGACTGCCAAATTACAGCTTGCAAAAGTTTTAAATTACCTTCTTTTAAAAGTGGGCGGTGCCACGCCCATTGTCCAAAATTTTACTAATTTTCTATTCTGCGTCATAAGTTCAACTCACCTACCAAGTTTCATCGCTTTATCTGTCTTTGGTAGTGAATTATTGCACTTTTTCGGTTTTTCGAAATTTTCGATATCGAAAAAGTGGGCGTGGTTATAGTCCGATATCGTTCATTTTAAATAGCGATCTGAGATGAGTGCTCAGGAACCAACATACCAAATTTCATCAAGATACCTCAAAATTTACTAAAGTTATCGTGTTAACGGACGGACGGTCGGACGGACGGACATAGCTCAATCAAATTTTTTTTCGATCCTGATGATTTTGATATATGGAAGTCTATATCTATCTCGATTCCTTTATACCTGTACAACCAACCGTTATCCAATCAAACTTAATATACTCTATGAGCTCTGCTCAACTGAGTATAAAAATACCCAAACACATAATCCACAAATTCAAAATCTCCAAAATCAAAATCCCCAAACACAAAATCCCAGTGCTACGATAAACATCATGACCGTGTAAAAATAGCTATATCTCTTTCCTCTTTCATTCATATTTATGTATGTATAACTATATATTCACGTTTTGGCAATACATATTTTTACTTATCCATATATAGGACTGCTAGTCGCTCTAATTCGAACTAGCTAACATAAGCGTGTACTACGCAGAAGGACATCACCGTGGCGGTGCGCGGCCGAAGGCCTCCTATGCAGAAAGTTGGTATGGATTATTAGCCTTTTTTGGTCGCGGCGATTTTAAACCTAATTTGAGTTTATTTCACACATAAAATGGGGATTTTGATTTTGGGGATTTTGATTTGGGGATTTTGATTTTGGGGATAACGTGGTGGACCCAATAAGCTATTATTGAGCTGGCTTTGGCGCTGGCGCCATGCAATTTACATCACTAAAATTACGCGAATTCCCAGGCTCATGACTTTTTTAATCCATGTGGTAAAAACGAAGCAGGGGCAAAACGTATGGTGTATTCCTGGCGCAGCCGTCCCACTCTGTGGAGAATGAACGACTCTACAATGCTCCCTCTTATTAATCTACGCTCTTTGATTTAAGTAACTTCCCGATAAGCTACAAGCTTAAAACTTGGAATATAGTTCAGAACCCGATGAAAATGCAATAATAAGAAAAAAATCGCCGCTAGGTGGCGCAAGGATTGAGATATTCACAAAAATCGTATTTGTGGTCCGATTTGGGTCATATTTGGAACACATAATACATACAAGAATAGAAAGCATATGCCAGCTTAACATTTCACAAAACATCCTTGTACTCCACGGTACACAAACAGAAGAGACAAGTATATGCCACTGTTCATCTGCATTGGTGCGGTCCCATTGTAGGGGAAAAATTGCGAAATATTTTATTTAGCATCGAAGTGAAGATTAGTTTGTGTGGAAAGGACTCCAAAAGTACTGTACATGGCGCGAAGGGCAAAGCTTTTTCTTCTTGATGCACCAAAAGTACAATTAGACATGGAGAAGGAAACGTAATTGTCTAGAGGCTTCTCTTATTAAGGTTTGGGTTCTTTATTTTGGATAAAGACCACAATAATCACTGAGGAGTACAGGGATATTTTGTGAAATTTTTAACTGTGGAGAAAAACATGCCACTCAGATTGAGTTATCACCAAGATAACGGTACAAAACCAACTCTTCGGTTGGTATCTGAGTGGTTCAGAAGCGGAATTTCACATGTATGCAATGACCAAGTCAATCCCAGCCCCAACCCGATTGAGAACTTGTGAAGTGACCTTAGAAGATGACTGGAGTCCTTTTCATTTCAAAAGAAGCGAGTTATTTTGGCAGAAGATGAAGGATTGGGATGGGATAGCACTCCACTGGAATCCTGCCAAAAATTAATTAAAGTCGTGACCAATGGAAGAGGCTAAGGTATACAAAACATGGAGGAGATACCGGTGATTAAAATAACAGTGGAGTAAGGAATTATATTTCAATTGTGTACTTTGATTTCTAAGAAAAGTTGGATACACCTATTATTTTGACCAACGAAATTTTTTTATTATGATACAGTTATCTTTGAAATGGATGAATTATAATAATTTTCATATATTTAGTATAAGTAACTAAATAATTGAGTTACTTATTGGACGGAAAAATATATATCAGTTTTATTTTCCTTTGAGCTTAAGGCCTATTTTTATAAATAAAACACTTGATTTTGTGTTTAATTATTTAATTTATTCGATATTTCGACCTTAGTCTAAGGTCATCATCAGGACTGCAAGAAACAATACAAAAACACTAATAAATTTATCAAATATTAGCATTTTTGACATAAGTCATTTTCACATTTAAACAGCATATAAACAACATATAAAAAATATAAATATATTTAACATAAATCATCAGCACAACTTACGTTTTAAGCAATGCTTTAAAGACTGAAATGCGAAAACAAAATAAATTAAGAAATAGCACCGAGTCAAACAAAGAGTGTGCATAAATAAATGAAGTCCCGTAATTGTAAACAAAAATTTTTATAAAAAACAATATTACATTAAGCGGCGAAAAAACAGCATGCAGAAAAATTGATCACAGCAGTGTAGTGTTGTTGTTGGGAGACCTCAAGAGTGGCTTTTGTGCTTTAT
Organism: Eurosta solidaginis; assembly: GCA_029619165.1. Lineage (NCBI taxonomy): Eukaryota > Metazoa > Arthropoda > Insecta > Diptera > Tephritidae > Eurosta > Eurosta solidaginis. Next base: position 23,124 of record JARSSU010024176.1, on the reverse strand, counting down.
TATTAGGTTGCGGTAGGCCCAGGCACAGTGTTCAGTGTCTGCCTTAAAATTCATACGTTTATTATTAGCGGTGTCAACTATGTGTAGCATTTCTAACGTGAAGCGTTTATTATAATTTATCTCCTCTTCTAAAATGGTGACGTTCTCAAAATCCGGGTAGTGGCCTGTGTCTTTACAATGTGCTGTTAATGCCGTTTTATTATCAGAAAAATTATTCCTTAATTTTATGTTTGATTTGTGAGCGGATATCCTTGTCTTGAGTTTAGATTTTGTAGTACCCACATATACTTTCTCGCATATGTGGGACCCGTCGCCAATACAAGGAATCCGATACACTACGTCAGATTTTTCCTCTTTAGCTATGGGATCTTTCAGTTTGCTGAATACTTTTTTTAATGGGTCGCTGTACGTAAAGGCTAGCTGCGCCGTTTCCTTGTCATGCATTTTGGAATTTTTGAACCTCTCCGAGAGCCCAGGGACATAAGTAACCGATTTATAAATTTTTGCAGTTTAATTTTCGATGTTATTATCTTTATCACGCCTAGAGTAAAATTCGTATATAAGTTTATAGATCAATTTCGTGGGGAAGTCATTATTTTCCTGGGTATCCTTAATGATATTAATGTTTTTCTTGTGGTACAGTGTGTCGCTGATGGAGAGAACACGCCTCACAAAATTTTTGGCAGTGTTAATTTTTATATTTCTAGCATGCTGCGAGTAGAAGTTAATCAATCTTCCAGATGTTGTGGGTTTTTTGTACCAGTCTATTGTTAATCGGTTATCTCTCTTAATTATTAGGGTATCCAAGAAAGGTATTTTTCCGTCCTTTTCTATTTCGATCTTAAACTTAATGGATTTATGATACCCGTTGAGTAGATTTAACAATTTGTCTGAATTTGTACAACATATTACATAAATTGTAGGACGGGGAATTAGCGGACGAACAGATAGGCCGGAGTGAAGTTTCTGTTTTGTGAATCTTCGGCAGACCATAAATACGGGGTGGATTAGATACTTTTCTTTCAAGTCAATGACCTTGTTATTATATAATTTATCCACTATTTCGTTGTTTTTTTGCTTGTACAAATTCTTAACAAACTAACCCTTTCATCTAAATATAACATCAAAGACGCAATTGAATTTAAAAATAAAATACACGATACGTGTGTGTATGATGGCGAGAGTTTAGTGTCGTTCGACGTTGTGTCTTTATTCCCTAGTATACCAGTAGATTTGGCCCTTGAAATCACAGGATCAAAATGGGACAAGATAAAGGAGAACACGTCCATGACAAAGGAACTATTCTTAACTGTAGTTAAGTTTTGTATTAAAGAGAATCGTTACTTTAAATACAGAGATAAAATATATGAGCAACGATCAGGAATGCCCATGGGTTCTCCAGCATCACCAGTCATAGCCGATATTGTGATGGAGGATCTTTTAACACGTTTTGAAATGGAATCGGCCAACAAACCTAGATTGTTAACTAAGTATGTGGACGATTTATTCGCCATAGTAAAAACAGAGGACACAGGCAAATTGTTAAATCTACTCAACGGGTATCATAAAATCCATTAAGTTTACGATCGAAATAGAAAAGGACGGAAAAATACCTTTTTTGGATACCCCAATAATTAAGAGATAACCGATTAACAATAGACTGGTACAAAAAACCCACAACATCTGGAAGATTGATTAACTTCTACTCGCAGCAAGCTAGAAATATAAAAATTAACACTGCCAAAAATTTTGTGAGGCGTGTTCTCTCCATCAGCGACACACTGTACCACAACAAAAACATTAATATCATTAAGGATACCCTGGAAAATAATGACTTCCCACGAAATTGATCTATAAACTTATATACGAATTTTACTCTAGGCGTGACAAAGATAATAACAGGGAAAATCAAACTGCAAAAATTTATAAATCGGTTACTTATGTCCCTGGGCTCTCGGAGAGGTTCAAAAATTCCAAAATGCATGACAAGGAAACGGTGCAGCTAGCCTTTACGTACAGCAACCCATTAAAAAAAGTATTCAGCAAACTGAAAGATCCCATAGCTAAAGAGGAAAAATCTGACGTAGTGTATCGGATTCCTTGTATTGGCGACGGGTCCCACATATGCGAGAAAGTATATGTGGGTACTACCAAAATCTAAACTCAAGACAAGGATATCCGCTCACAAATCAAACATAAAATTAAGGAATAATTTTTCTGATAATAAAACGGCATTAACAGCACATTGTAAAGACACAGGCCACTACCCGGATTTTGAGAACGTCACCATTTTAGAAGAGGAGAGAAATTATAATAAACGCTTCACGTTAGAAATGCTACACATAGTTGACACCGCTAATAATAAACGTATGAATTTTAAGGCAGACACTGAACACTGTGCCTGGGCCTACCGCAACCTAATAATAAAGCACAAAAGCCACTCTTGAGGTCTCCCAACAACAACACTACACTGCTGTGATCAATTTTTCTGCATGCTGTTTTTTCGCCGCTTAATGTAATATTGTTTTTATAAAAATTTTTGTTTACAATTACGGGACTTCATTTATTTATGCACACTCTTTGTTTGACTCGGTGCTATTTCTTAATTTATTTGTTTTCGCATTTCAGTCTTTAAAGCATTGCTTAAAACGTAAGTTGTGCTGATGATTTATGTTAAATATATTTATATTTTTTATATGTTGTTTATATGCTGTTTAAATGTGAAAATGACTTATGTCAAAAATGTTAATATTTGATAAATTTATTAGTGTTTTTGTATTGTTTCTTACAGTCCTGATGATGACATTAGACTAAAGTCGAAATATCGAATAAATTAAATAATTAAACAGAAAATCAAGTGTTTTATTTATAAAAATAGGCCTTAAGCTCAAAGGAAAAATAAAACTGATATAAGTAACTAAAGTTATTAATATTACGATACAAAATTTGTTTTCGTTCGCAAAATCTTGATATAGAACCAAAGCTGTGTACACCTATTATTTTGGCCATGAGTGTACTTGGAACACATAATACATAAAAGAATAGAAAGCGACCTATGACAAAAATCGCCGCTATGTGGCGCAAGGATCGCGATATTCACAAAAATCGTATTTGTGGTCCGATTTGGCTCATATTTGGATCACATAATACATACAAGAATAGAAAGCGACCTATGAAAAAAAATCGCCGCTAGGTGGCGCAAAGATTGAGATAATAAAAAAATCGTATTTGTGGTCCGATTTGGTCCATATTTGGAACACATAATACATACATGAATAGAAAGCGACCTATGATATTCGATTTGGCTCTTATTTGGAACAAATATTACATACAGTCCTGTAAAAGTGACATCAAAATATTTTGGAGTTGGAGGAGGGACAAGCATACGTGGCGAGTAAAGTCTTTGGAAGGATTATGTATTGAGGACTTAGATTGTAACAAATTGTCAGGAAAGAGTCCTTGTAATAATGAGTCACTAAATGAAATAAATAGAATGAGAAATAATAGGCAATTAAATAAAGACTAAAAACAAAATAATATAATTTAAAAAAAATTTATGTTAAACGGTTTTATTGAAACAATACTAGCATGAAGTAATAATAATACTAAAAGCTAGAAAATAATTTGGTAGGTCCTAGGTACTAGTCATCACACTCCTCATCAATCTAGGGCGTTGATCAGACAATTAAATGAAAGTGTCAAATTTCTATTGATAGTCATAAGTAAGACCAACTGAACCTTAATCGGGTTATGCTACGCCTCACATTTTTAGAAATTTCACGCGCCCAACGCTTTTATTTGATTGTGTGATCAACGCTCTTGATTGATGAGAAGTGTGATTACTAGTACCTAGGACGTACCTAATTATTTTCAACCTTTTAGAATTATTATTTCATGTAAGTATTGTCTCAATAAACCCGTTTAACATAAACATTTTTTTTTAATTATTTTATTTAAACAACATATTGGATAGAGCTTGGAACGCTTCCTGTGGCACTGCATCGCTCAAATAGTGTTGCACAGTCTTAAAGACTTTTATATATGTATGTAACTCACCACCCATACCAGGTGTAGACTTTTTGCCCGGTGAATTATCTGTACTCATCGCGCTAATATTATGGGCACCATATGTGTTGTTTGTTCGCCAAAACCAGCTAAATGCTTCTCATAAACATGATCTAAGATTTTGATGATTATCGAATTTTGCATCGCATGTAACACAACGCAACGAAACAATACAATCCATATTGTTATAATGACGTTTACGTTCAGCTGTATCTTCTAGTTCCAAACCACAATAGCAACATTGTTTTTGCATTGTATCCTTACGTTGCATATCGGCATGCTCGTCATAGACATGCGAACGAAATTCCAACTTAAGGCGATATTTTTTCGGACATAACTTACACTCGTACATTTTATTGACAAGCAACTCTTTGGCGCGCAATTTATCTGGCACTGCTGCCGCCGTTGCTGTGACTGCAGCAGCAAAACTCGAATCTTTCGCCATTAGTGCATGCAATACTTTATATAAATTAATACAATTTCGTCGCTTCAAATGCGATATAAATAATGCTTTTGAATCATTCAATTTCAAGCAATTAAAACAAAGATTGCGAGGCAATGTCAGATATTTTTTGCGCATGTGAGCCATGAAGTTTTTATATGTCGAATAGGTTTTATTACAGCAGCGGCATGTCATATTTTGATACTGACGCAAAAACTCATCATTTTGTTGTAGGAAAACGATTTTTTCATCGGTCAAATGATGTTGGTATTTCTCAGGATGTTCGTAATCAAAACCACCGATTTCACATTTATTGAATGCATTAACAACTTCTTGCCGATACTTGAGTGGTGTTATTAAGCCAGCAGCAGCTTTGGAAGCTTCAGCTGCGGCAACTGCGGCCGCTGAAGCCCGTTGTAGCTCTAAGGCGGCTGCTAAAGCTGGCGTAGGTTTGGTTACAGGCATATTATTTGGTGTTGATGTCGAAAGCTCAAACAGATTTGGATGCAAATTGCGCTCATGACGACGCGCATTAGCGCGTGTAGAGAATTTGAGATTACATGCACGGCAAGACGCTTCCTTTGTATCAGCTAGTGATGCAAGGTGGATAGTAGGGCGAGGCGGCGGCGGCGGTGGTTGTTCATACTGATGATGATAGGACATATGCTCCTATGGATGAGAGATAAATCGAAATAAGTCAATGCAAAAGCGTCAAAAAACAAACTAAATTATACCGTTAAAGCCTCATCGCCTTCTTCTTCGGTGCGTTCCAAGAAGAGTGTAGGATCCACCATATCATCTGATTCATCATGCTGCTTTCCGCTGTATTCATCATCGGGATCAATTGGTTCATCTTTTATGTCGACAGCCGGTAAGGGCTGAGGGGAGCAAAAAAGAAAAAAGAAATCAAATTGCCGTTTTCTTTATATATGAGGAATTAATATTTTTTTTAGAAATTTATTTGTGAGCATGAGATAATAGTGATCACTTTTTAGTACAACTTTTGTGCATAAGCTGCAAAAAATGTAAGTATAAATTTTCAGTTCGAAAGTTGCTTTGCGCTGGTTGGAAAGAAAGTTAAGAAAATTTTTTATGTCCAAAAGTTTTTGTAATATTACTAAAAAATATTTTATATTTTTAAAATAGAAACTAGTTTATCCTTTTGGTGATGCAATTAAAAGTTAAAAATTAAAATCCATACATAAGATGTTTCTATTCCTGTTAAAATTTATTTTGCTATGTTATGTAATATTTTGTTATGTCAAGCTATGGAGGGCATGATATGAGTTAGGTATATACAAAATAAATTTTTTGTCGAGATTGATTCATAAGGAGAGGAGTAATTTTCCCGTTTCCCCATGGTTTTGGAAATTCGAAACTGAACAGTAAATGAATCTAAAAATTTTTAAATATAAAAGGTGGCATCGTATACCTTCTTTTCCTATTTGATCTATTTGCATTTTTTCCCCCCTTATAAGACAAGAGGTCAAAATGCATACCTTCGAAAAATTAAAAGCGATAATTACACAGCTATACAAACAAATTTGGAATAGACCTCGGTTCTGGTCATACCGTGAAAGCCCCACCATCACCAGTGATTTTTAAATTGTTTGAGGTTAGGTCCGATACACGGCCCGTTGTCCCGATTCTGATGGCGAACTCGGATTCTGCGCTTCATTCCCCTTACCAGATCCTCCAAACTTTTTTTGTGTGACAGAGCTCACACAGCTACACAAAAAAGTAGGCGCATTTGTTAACGCGATACAGGTATTCTAATGGAGCGTGATGCGCAGAACCCACTATCAGAATTGGCGTCCTTCTTTTTCTAATAGCGATTAAGACGCTCTCCGCAGGTTTTGGGGTGTGCTATCAATATTTTGATTGGTCCTTTGAAAGATATTGATCCTGTACATTCCGAAAACACACACATTAAGGTATTAGCCCCACCGTCTTGGAAGTGATATAAGAGCACAACGAACCTTCTAGGCCATCCCGCTCTCTCCTTTCACGAACTTGGTGCCACCAAAGCCTAGCATGCCAAGTGAACAAATTTGCTATGCACAATCTTTTATATTCTTCAGAACTGACGTGACTGGTAGTGGTTCGGCCCTAACCAAACAAATTGGGGAAACCCCTCTGGTAATTGAGCATTTTTGAGGTTATGGCCGAACAAGGGACCCGGACCAGTTCTTCGGATTCGGATCCAGCCAAAATTTGTTTGTGTAGCTGCTTAATTTATCATTTTTAATTTTATAGGTTTAAAAAGAAAAAAATTGATACAATTCAAATAGAAAAAGAAGGCAGACCACGCCACACTTTTAAATGCATACTTCATTAAACAATAAAAATAAAATGCAATAGGTTGAGTGAAACTTCGAACTTCGAGAGCCAATATTGTGTTTTGGAGGAGAGCATCGAGAAACGGGCAAAGCATGACATTCTGATGTTCTTCTTCTTGTTGCGCTAATGACACTCTGTTATAGCGTTATGGACACTCCCCGATGGTTTTGGAGAGTGTTATCAATGTTGATGGTCCCAGCTCGGGAATGATTTAAATTGACCAGATTGAAGGGGATGATCTACATCCCCTCCCTTCACTCCATAGTTTCATAAGGAGTTTGGGATCGCCAGAGCCTCAACTTCTAAACATGGGCATAACATTAACAATTGTATTGGTGTTGCGCTAAACAGCCTTTGAAACCCCATGTTCTTATTATAGGTTACCGTGTTATGACACGTTGTTGTGGTGGGAGGAAGAAAATACTATCCGGAAGGTTTGGCGAAATATTAAACTACCACAAGGTCGTTTCGGAATCGAATACTTTAATGACAATAATTCCGGATTGAATGAGGCAACAGTGCTCAGATATACTTGCGAAACACAGCTGGGGATGTTGCAATTGATGTTCTCAGGGGCGTTTATCTTCAAAGTGGTCGCGCTATCCCACAGGTGTTATAAATACAACTTGTAATATGCTTAGCCAGAAGTTATATTTTAAGCACTTCACGACGGCCTCAGTCTTGAGTTGAGTTAAACTCATGAGTATGGGTTTCAGGCGTCATCAGAACACATCACGTGGTTGTATTATGTAAATGAGTTCTCTCTCTGTACCTAGTACACTTTGCTAAACACAGTTCAGCTAATAACTTTCGTCAGTGCATTGCGTCACGAACGTATGATTATCCTTTCCTACGTCTTATAGCATGCACCAAAGGGCTAAAACTAATATTAAACGAACACAATACAACAAAAATTCTAGCTGCATCTTTAGTCTATAAAATTTATAGAGCTAAGAATATATATATGCATATGTATGTATGTATGGAAAAACGTTGTTTCCGATACGTTTACGTTATTATAAGTGTAACGTCTAAATAAACGCAATTGCTGTGCGGCACTTTGACATGAAGTTGTTGTTGTTGTTGTAGATGATGCAACAACACATGACTGTTGCATTTGTAGTTGTTGTTCCTGTCGCGGCATTAACTGTTGCTGTTGCAATTGTATTCGGTGTTGCTGCTGTTGTTGTTCCAACAGCAGCTGTTGCTTTTGATATTTTTCCACTTCAGCTTGCACATGCTGTTGTAATTCTTTTTGTTGTTGATGGTGCTGCTGTTGCCGTTGATATTGACTACGATGATAATGCCTAACACGACGCCAGAGTGGTTGTGACGGCGGTGCCACGGACTGTAGATGTGATTGTGAGTGTAAACTTTCGGCACCCGCAGCACCAATTAAATTCGTCGATGCAGCAGGCATAAATTGTCTGCTATATTTTTTATATGGCATTACTGGTTGCTGTTGTTGTAGCAGCAATTGTTGCTGAGATTTTTTATCATAAGCAATTTCTGTTGCTGTGATTTGCTGTTTACTAGTACTAGTACTAGTACTAGTACTAGTAATAGTAGCAGTAGTAGTATGGGTCATAGTAGTAGTACTTTCAGGGTTTTCTTTAGGACTCACATAAACAGTTAACGATTTTCGTTTCTTCAGTGATGTTATTCCATCCAGTATTGATGACGCTAAACTCGGTGTTTGTTGTTCGCTCTCGTCCACATGTTGTTGTTGCTGATGATGCGAAGGTTTATTTCCATCGGCCCTTATCGTTGATATGCTGACATTGTTGTCTAGCAATTGTTGCCGTTTATTTGACTCCAACCAACTGCGTTGTTTAGTTTGTGAGGCAATGCATCGATTTTTGAAGCTCTGCCAGGAATTCAGGTAACTGATGCACGCATGGCATATGCGCAACGATAGCTGATCATCGTGATTTATCTGCAAAGAAATAAAATAGAGCACTTTATTAGATTGTTGAACAAAACGTTATGTTAATTCAAATTAAAAATAATTTTAATATTTAAATTTAACTTAGAAAAATAAATGAATGTATTATATTAAGGTTTATCAGTCTTTTTATTATAACGGATGAAATGAATAACATATCTGTCTGTTCTCTATGATATTATATTATAGTGCTCTCTGTTGTTTCTTACACTGAAAGAAAAAGACTGGTAAAATCAACCGAAATACGGGTCAATTCAACCGAAATTTCTGTCAATTTTTATCCATCGCAACAAGATGTTGAATCAACTGTGCACAAATCGTTGATTCGTAATTGACCGTTTTAGTAGTCAAATGAACAAAAAAAATATATGAATACATAAATACACATGCATGCTACATATACATACATATGAATATAGAAATGAAAATAGTAGTCACAAAACTGATTCGAAATTCTTTCATTTGCAGCTCAGCTCATTCTCAATTTCTTCTCTCGCATGTAGTTGCCACACTTGATTGTGTCGAACAAAACTTGTAGTATAAATGTTTGACGTAACATTTTAAAAAGAGAACTTGTAAGTTATAGAAAAGGAAAGAACCAAATCGCAGGAAAGTAATTCACCACTGGAGTAACTTTACATGTAATTCGGCAAGTTTAATTTTCGTAACACTTTAAGTTGAAACGATTCCAAAGCAACTCAAACTTTTATTTTGTCGGAAACATCAACATTAAAAATGGATGTTTTTTTATTATCTTATTAGATCCGTTCGCGTGAGTGAAAATTCTTAAAAACTTGAACAAAATGTTACTAACTTTGGAAAAATCCTGTTCGTTCAAGCAAAACTTTTGCAACAGGAGGCCGCAATTTTGCATTTCGCTTGGACGAGAAGTTGCAAAATTGTACCCGATAAATAGGTGTCCCGGTATCTCATAATTTTTTGCACAGTAAATTCAAAAAAGGATTTTTTCTGTTTTGTATTGATAACTGAAAAACTTGTTTTTTATTGTTTTCCCATTTTGTGTGTTTTTTTCGATTTGATGGTTTTCTTATTTTGGTGTTTTTTTTTAACAAGTGGCACCATCGTCATAAGTACAAAGTAGAGAGCGCAGTGAGCGTAAAATTCTCTTTGAAATTTGCTCATGCATTGATCGTTGTTCGCTGTTGAAATGACCTGTAAGATCAGTTGTGTTAACAGAAAAATCAGTTAGATTAATTAGGAATCTGTAAATTTTACAAAATTTTGTTAACTTAAGGGCGACAATTTCTCTTCTGTTGAAATGACTAAACTAATTTGTTCGCTTGACAAAGAACTCGGTCGAATTAACGATAATTCGATCAATTTCACCGAATCTCCATAACACCTTGAATCCTAGAGTTGTTCTTCTGATATATTGTATGGGTATGATGTTACGGTTTTTGTTATACTCTCTTGATGTGTAGATAAGTTGTATTATTTAATTCCCTGTTATGTACGAGTTCTATGTTCTGTTATTTTGACCAGTAATTATTTCATTTTTTATTCTGTTCGCAAGATTTGTAGTTTAATTGAATATTTTGTTCTTTGTCCTGTTTTTTGAGATTTTTTTTCAAATGTTCTTTGTTCTAGTTATGTCATATTCTTCTGATCTATTGTCTTGATGCTAAGCTTTGTTTAATGTTCTGTTGTACTTTTTTGATCTCTTCTTTTGTTCCCCTTTATTTTCTTTGGGCTGTAATTTATATATGTTAATGTGTTCCTACCACTGGTCTTTCGACATATTATTTGGTTTTTTTGTTCTGCTTTTCTGGTGTGGTTTTTAATGTTTGGTTTTGTTTCATGTTGTGTTCTTTGTTTCAGTCTTGTTGTTGTGGTATTGCTTCGCCCTTTCCAATAGATGCTATCTCTCACAAATACTCTCTTACTGGAGCCCAAGGAAACTTGCAGTTTCAATAGGGTTGGACCAAGGTCATATTGTATTGTATAATTATAATTTCACGAGCATTTTATTAGTTAGAATTAGAGCATGTTTTTTTCTACAAGAAGACAAAAACTACACTTGTAAGCCAACTCGGAAAACGTCTCTGCATGAAGAGAATGGATATCAAATAATGCGTTGCAATTAATGTAGTCCCATTCAGCTGATAGCCGAAAAGCGACTATGGAAAGCAGACTATAGCTGAGCAACTTTATGTTTCGAGTTTCCATGGAAGACAAACGCATTTCGGGATTCCCGTGGAAAGCTAGCAATGATCGTTATTCGCGTGTAAACGTATCACATTTCGAAGACTAATACATTCCGCTTGTTTCGTCGAAAACTAACACAAATTAAACATTCAAGTCTACTACGCGAACAACTGAAACGAGCTAGTGTTCCACGCAAACCACAAACTGTACCACTTTGCTCCCGAATAACGAACTGTGCTAGTATTCCTCGCCAATAATAAAACTTACTCTTGAAAGGGACCGACGTTATAATTCTTTAGCAAGGCATTGACTTTGACACTTCAGTTCAATGTATGATTGAGACAATTTGTCAAAGTCGAAGGCTGAGTCGAAGGATTTATTTTAAATGGGTTGTTAGTACCCAAATACGGCAAACTTTATTAAATTCAGTAATTCAGTTTTGTAGATCTAATACCAATTTCGCACAGAGGGTTAATGAAATAATTAGTCAAGCTTTTTACATTAAAGCCCTTATTGAACTCGATCTTCCATACAAAATACAAATTCCTAATTATCTCATTATGGCTTTATTGAATACCTAATAGAGTCAAAAACTGATTACGTTTTGCTTGGTCGGATTTTATTTTCAATGTAACAAATGACAGGTGAAGTGAAAAGGAAAACTTAATTATTTCATTAAACAAAATTATGATTCGATTTATTCTTTTCTGATTTTCAAAACAAGACGAATATTATAATTACAACTTAGAAAATTTCAGTCATACAATTAATGAAATTGATTTTAAATTGTCGCTGCAAATACGCCCATATTCGCCATCTGACCTTACCAACAGCATAAAAGAAGAGGAGCGGTAGCAAATGTATGTAGACATAAATATGTATATACACTGAAAGAAATGGTGCTAGTAAAATCAACAAATCGGTTCTGTTGTTCTTGACTTAGCGGAGATTCGGTGAAATTGATCGAATTATGGTTAATTCGACCGAGTTCTTTGTCAAGCGAACAAATTAGTTTAGTCATTTCAACAGAAGAGAAATTGTCGCTCTTAAGTTAACAAAATTTTGTAAAATTGACAGATTCCTAATCAATCTAACTGATTTTTCTGTTAACACAACTGATCTTACAGGTCGTTTCAACGGCGATCAACTGTCAATACATGAGCAAATTTCAAAGAGAATTTTACACTCACTGCGCTCTCTACTTTGTACTTATGATGATGGTGCCACTTGTTAAAAAAAAACACCAAAATAAGAAAACCATCAAATCGAAAAAAACACACAAAATGGGAAAACAATAAAAAACTAGTTTTTTCAGTTATCAATACAAAACGAAAAACCCTTTTTTGAATTTACTGTGCAAAAAATTATGATATTATGCAAAAGTTTTGCTTGAACCAACAGGATTTTTCCAAAGTTAGTAACATTTTGTTCAAGTTTTTATGAATTTTCACTCAAGCGAACGAATTTCATAAGATAATAAAAAACATCCTTTTTTAATGTTGATGTTTCCGACAAAATAAAAGTTTGAGTTGTTTTGGAATCGTTTCAACTTAGTTTTACGAAAATTAAACTTGCCGAATTACATGTAAATTACTCCAGTGGAGAATTACCTTCCTGCTATTTGATTCTTTACTTTTCTATAACTTACAGGTTCTCTTTTTAAAATGTTACGTCAAACATTTATACTACAAGTTTTGTTCGAAACAATCAAGTGTGGCAACTACATGCGAGAGAAGAAATTGAGAATGAGCTGAGCTGCAACTAAAAGAATTGCGAATCAGTTTTGTGACTACTATTTTCATTTCTATATTCATATGTATGTATATGTAGCAGGCATGTGTATTTATGTATTCACATATTTATGTATTTATATGGCGCCCTCCGTGGTGTGATGGTAGCGTGCTCCGCCTACCACACCGAAGACCCTGGGTTCACACCTCGGTAAGAGCAACATCAAAATTTTAGAAACAAGCTTTTTCAATTAGAAGAAAAATTTTCTACGCGGAGTCGCCCCTCGGCAGTGTTCGGCAAGCACTCCGAGTGTGTTTCTGCCATGAAATGCTCTCAGTGAAAACTCATCTACCTTGCAGATGCCGTTCGGAGTCGGCATAAAACAAGTAGGTCGCGTCCCGAAATTTGTAAGAAAAATTAAAAAGGAGCACGACGCAAATTGGAAGAGAAGTTCGGCCTAAAATATCTTCGGAGGTTATCGTGCCTTACTTTTTTCTATTTATATAGCAACATAGATACTTTCATACAAAGCTGTCGCGACAACTTTTTTTGTTCATTTGACTAATAAAACGGTCAATTACGACTCAACGATTTGTGCGCAGTTGATTCACCATGTTGTTGCAATGGATAAAAATTGACAGAAATTTCGGTTGAATTGACCCGTATTTCGGTTGATTTTACCAGTCTTTTTCTTTCAGTGTATGTATGTACAACAATAAGCAGCTATAATGAGGTAGCCATAAAGAAATGCTGGATATCTGACAAAGTCAATGACCTCATTTTCTCAACATATTTAGTAAATGTATAAGACAAAAACATATTCGTTGTATGCGTGTTGTGTGGACACTTCTGTATACGTATTTAAGCTTCCAAATACCATCTAACATGACCTGCGCAAATATGCCTCATTCCCAAAACTTTCATTGGCTTTACTTTTTTGTAGTCTAGTTCGAAAAAATTACCATCACCGAAAAATACACACGCCAACAGGAGGCGACGCTTATCTCGTGGAAATAGCCTTGGAATTTTGGAAAACTTTCAGATTTATTAAATTGAGTTGGTAGTGCGCGGTAGCAGCGACTACCACCCCGAAGGTTCTAGTTGCAAAGCCAGGGATGTTTTATTAGTTTTTGCAAAAAAACAAAAACAAAAAAACATAGACCTCGAGCCAACAAATTGGAAAGACATCAAAATACTTTAGAAATTTTTTTTTCTAAACGGACTCGCCGGAGGCAGTGTTTTTGCAAATACTCCGAGTGCATCTGTGCCATGAAAAGCTTTTTAGCGAAATTTCATCACCCTGGCAGAGTTCGTTCGGAGTCGGCATAAAATCTTGCGCCGCCAATATGTAGAAAGAATTAATTAGTAGAATACCTCGACCTAAATCGCTGCGGAGATTAATATTAGCCGTGTTTTATACTTTTACGTTTGCGAGTAAAAAAACGCTTATCCTCGCTTAGATAATGCTTAGGAGACCCCATCTAGCGGCAGTGGTTAAATAACTAGCTACAGAACAGGGTGTACCTAAAATCGGAGAACAAACCTCTGGTGGCCATAATGCATAAAATATAGCTGAATCAGTTGCGATGAATAGTGGACACGCATAGAATACATAGAATTAGTGTAGAGGGTGAAACATAGACACATATTTCAGTGAGTATAATGCGTATTGAAATTTAGTAGTACAAATTTTATGCGCAGCAATTTCAGAGGAGTATTTGAAGTTTGACGCTTAGCAGTACATATAAAGTTTAAGCGTAAACGTCTATAGATGTAAAAAAAAACACAGATATTATTATTCACCCTTATCGCGAAGTTCACGCGGAAAAGTGTTCGCCTTCACTTCTTTTGTTCGGGTGAACTTTTTCCGCCTATCGGCAATTTCGGGCGAACAAAAGTTCACTTCGAAACAGCTCCTTAAAATACAACAAAAAAAAGAAATAAAAAATTTATAAAATAGTGATTAGTATTGCAATTAGGTTGGTATTGATTGAGCGCGAGGAGAATATAAATGTGAAAGCGATTCGGAACAATAAAGGGACAGTTCTAACCCTTTGGAGCTAATTGATTCACTGTAAGCTAAAAATTACTATTGTCCGCACTTTTGAATAACAAGTTAACTTTTATTCAATCAGCTTTCGCCAAGATTACAGGCTAAACAAGCCGGTATTCTAATATTGGATAGATATTCTTACCAACTCCTTGCCACCATTGAAGCAAAAATTTGGAGTTCCACCAATTGTAAAGTTGAGTACATGTATTCGTTTTTTTTGCATAGGGAAAAGGGGTTGGAAAGGACGGAATGGGTATTAGTCAATCTTGTTCCAGTGAGGTGTTCAACATTTTGGAACCGTCATTTTTGTTCACAATGGATAACTTGGCCGACTGATACGTTGTCATAAAAAATAGAATTTACATACTTAGGAATACAGGAATTTCACTTTTTCCACTCAGCTTCTGATTGTGCATTATTTATTGATGTATTTCTAATAATAAAAGTACATATAATCATAAGAGTATCAAATTTCAAAACAAAATATTACTTAACATTTTCTTTTCCTCTCGTTCGCCTGTAAAATATAAGTGAACAAATTTGGGCTTCCCCGCTGTTCATTTCGCCCGAACAAAGAGTTGCCGATAAGGTGAAATCTTTTTCGAACACGAACAATTTTTTCGCCATCCTCTGCGATAGGGTGAACAAAAACTGTGAATATTTTCGGGTGAAAACAAAACTCGCGATAAGGGTGATTATATGCATTTCTGTATTCCATATGGTTTTTTTTGCAACTTGGTTACAAAAGATTGCAGCTATTACATAGGTTATATAAAGGGGGTTTGTGTTGTGCATATATGGGGTTTAAACGTTTTAAAATACCTAGATGAATGTGTATACGCAAACTTGCAATATTGCACGCCGACATCAGATGGACAGAAAGCCAGCCAAAAACATAAACAAACAATCAAGGATTATTGGGAACAAAAGGAAATTGTAGTGATAAGCAGGCAAACCCATTATAGAAATATCATCTTGTAGTATGCCATTGATTCTTCTCGCCCTTCCACCCTCCGTCACAATTAATAAAAGCTATTTATTTTAATTAAGAAGAACAATAACTACAAATGAAAATTAGGTGTTGTTGCAAAGCAAAGATTGTCCTTTTACTCAAAAAACTTAAAAATTATGGGAAAATTATAACAACTCGACATCAACACGGAAAAGTCTGTTGTTATTATATATTGTAAATTGTTTGAGAGCCTCTCTTCCGGGCTCAGTGAGGCTCGAGCCCGTGTTCATACAATGACCGATAAAAGCCACGTTTTTTGTGAACTGCTTGCCATTTGCCTTCTATTAAATTGTAAAACAAATAGACTTTGCTTTAGCTTCGTCGAGTTTGTTATTGGTTTTCCTAGAATGTGTCGTAAAAAATAAGATATTAAGGCTCGGTCTTCAGTGCGAGTTAACGAGAGTTAACCCTGCCACCTGGGGTTCTTAAACTTAGATTAGCAGTGCAATGTTATGCAATCGCCTAAAGGGACAAAGTAAATTTTAGCGAAATTTTGCATGTATCTTAAACTTGCACCGAAAACGCGGCTTTAATCATATAATTTTAAATATTTTACATTTGAGCTCGTATACATATTTTTGTTTAAAATTGTTTCAAGTATTTTTCCTACTTTGCCTCAGAGAGACCTCAAAATTTACCAAAAATCCTTTTTGCAACTAAATCTTTGCGAATGATATCGAAAAAACTTCTAACGACCATTACGAAAACCTATAGTTAGTGAGTTACCTCTAAGGTGATTGAGGCCTTTGATAACGATGGTACCTTGGAAGACGGGCACATTTCAAATTCCCATGGAAGTCTAACACGATTCATGTTCGCGTGGAAAGTCTTCCATGAGACAAACGATATGTTAAGCATTATAGTCAGCACGAAGGTCAGGATTGTCCACATATGTATTGTGCGTAGAGCTAGTTTTAAGGTGATCATCAAAGCACCAATAAGCTAACAAGATACTCAGTATTATTTTTGTATGCGAAAATGCCGGTTAAACACATGTTCATTGTGAAGGATAATGATTAAAGACAAACACATACTTTCATGAATTCACAAAATCATATATGAACATACATTATATACACATTTATAATTGCACACATTAATAGATATGCATTTATGAGCAAGCTGGCTATATTGCACACACAGTTGTGATTAAACACACAGAAACATGTACAAAATTTGGATTCGAATGCGAATTAGGCATGAGACCAATTATGATACAAGGAGCGACGCAAGATTTTTCATAAATGAAATTCCTAAGTTTGCGGTGTGACTATTTTCGTCCAGAATGAAGACCCATGAAGTAGAGCTTACGATTTCTTCTCGAACACAAGCGAGATTTTCGAGACCCGAGAAATCGAGAACTCGACTTCTCGCCAGATTTTCGTGTCTCGAGGTACTCGTAAATCTCGCGAGCTTCTCGACATAAATTTAGTTGATGTATGAACAGTATTTATACACTTGTTTTTTTTTACTTGTGAATTTTATTTTTTTTTATTATATTGCTTTTCAATGACATTTAACTCAAAACATATTTATTATACATATAATTTTGTTCACAACATGGCGGAACGATACAAGGTGGCAGCATGCTGACACCTACAAAAATAAATAAAAGTTCCATGTGCTTTGTTTTTGTAAATTCGATGGACAAATGTCAAAATCTTACTGCGCAGGAAGTTGATGTATCAAATCAAATAAAAAAGTTTATAATCAGCTGTCCCGTGCTGTCACCTTGTATTGTTCCGCCATGGTTCACAATATTTTATTTTTTTTAACGAAACATCGAGAACACGGCTTGTCGCAAGATTCTCGAACCTTGAAATACTCGTAATACTCGCGAGCTTCTCGACTTTCAATTCAGTCGCTGCATTGGCAGTATTCTATACATTTCGGTGTTTTTTAGTTGTGGTTTTGTGGAAATTTTCGCTTGTGCTCCAGAAAGAATCCTAAGCTCTATATAAAACGGCCAATGAATCGATTAAATTGAATGTCGAGAAGCTCGCGAGCCTTACGAGTAATTCGAGAATCGAGAATCTCGCGTGACTCGCGAGAAATCTCCTCTCGAACAAGTTCGAGAAAAAGTAAGCTTTATCATGAGCAAAACAAGATATTAAAAAAAATTGCAATTTTTTTTACTAAATTTTCTGGACGAATATGGACAGTCTTAGGTTTTTAACCCTTTACTGTTTCTCCTGAAAGTATGTTATAATTAATACTCATAATGAGTTTATTGAGCTCATGTCAAGTAAAAACCATAGACAGCAATGTGTACAAAACAAGTGTGATATCTTATCTGCCAACTGCTTGACAGGATGTTTAATATGATTACTTTTTGACGTTTTGACAGGATGTTCAATATGGCGGCACATAGAGCCGGCTATCTGCAGCGGATGATAGAAAGAGATACAGAAGGAGACCACGATAGTCACTTTAAAATCAGGTGATCGGTTCTATTTGTAATTTTGACGTCTACGGAGAAGAGACCACACTTGTCTTATCCACAATGATAGAGAACTTCATTTCCTGAATCAGCAGATTACTTCTAACAATATGAAAAACATATACATTAGGGCATATGACGACGTATGGTGGGAAATAAGACTAAATGCTACCTACGGGATAGGACTCACCACCTTGGGAGAACTTTGAAAATATTTTCTAAAAACTCCGCAGAATTAAATTTTCCAATTGAGTGGAAAACATTGTGAACTTTTCTATGAAATAAGCTCTAATGTCCATAACTAAAAATTTCTAATTAAATTTTATAAATAAAATAATTTAAAAAAAAATTTTAAGTTAAACAGTTGTTTTGAAAACAATACTTACATAAAGTAATAATAATATTAAAAGCTAGAAAATAATTAGATAGATTCTAGGTACTAGTCATCACACTCCTCATCAATCTAGGGCGTTGATCAGACAATAAAATAAAAGCGTTGGACGCGACGTGAATTTCTAAAAATATGATTAGGGTTCAGTTGGTCTTATATATGATTATCAATAGAAATTTGAGTATTGTTTTCAATGAAACTGTTTACCTTAAATTTTTTTTATACTCAGTTGAGCATAGCTCACAGAGTATATTAAGTTTGATTGGATAACGGTTGGTTGTACAGGTATAAAGGAATCGAGATAGATATAGACTTCCATATATCAAAATAATCAGGATCGAAAAAAAATTTGATTCAGTCATGTCCGTCCGTCCGTCCGTCCGTCCGTTAACACGACAACTTGAGTAAATTTTTGAGGTAAATTGGATGAAATTTGGTATGTAGGTACCTAAGCACTCATCTCAGATCGCTATTTAAAATGAACGAAATCGGACCATAACCACGCCCACTTTTCGATATCGAAAATTTCGAAAAAACCGAAAAAGTGCGATAATTCATTCCAAAGAAAGCTAAAAACGATGAAACTTGGTAGATGGGTAACTTTTTTGTGACGCAGATAGAAAATATAAAATTTTTGGACAATGGGCGTAGCACCGCCCACTTTTAAAAGAAGGTAATTTAAAATTTTGCAAGCTGTAATTTTTTGGCAGTCGTGTTTGAAGATATCATGATGAATAATTTTTTGGCAGGAACGTTACTACTACTCCTACCTTATATACTAATCTGTACGCTTAATAAAATAAAAATAGCAAAATCGGGAGGGATACCACGCCCACTTTTAAAAAAAAAAATTTTTTTAAAGTAAAAAACTTTTTAAAAAAATAAACAAAAATTTAATATCTTTTAAGTATATTATGTAAATTATGTCAACATTCACTTCCACAGTAATGAATATGGTGCAACAAAATACAAAAATAAAAAGAATATTTTCAAAAATGGGCGTGGCGTTTAAAAAAAAACCAGCGGCCTATTTAGGGGGGGAAGTTTTTTGCACATTTTTAATTTGGTCTGGATAACTTTTAAAAAGTTAAAAAAATGCCCGAGAATAAGATCGAAAACAAAAATTTTAGCCAATCACTTATGTGAAATTTGGTAGGGGGGGCATAGAGTATTATGACGGTTAACTGCGCTGTTTTCTCTCCCCTCGCTCCTCCGTTTTTTCCCTCCCCCGTGTGGAAGGGAGAAAGTGGGCGAAGGGGGAATCGGGGAAATTGAGCGGGACGGGGGAAAAGAAGCAGGGGGAGGCCCAGTTTTTTATGATTAAAAATTTATATGGATTCGCGGGGGAGAGTTGAGGCTCTGGTTGTGCTGGGGTCCGTTCTTTGGCCGAGCGGATTATTGTTGGCCGTTTAACTTCATAAATACCTGGCCTGGGTAAAAAAATTTAGGAGGCGGGAAAAATCTCAGAAGGGCGGAGAAAAAAAAAAAAAACTATCTTTTACACTGGAAGGAAGCATAGGGAGTTCAAGACTAAGGGATAACGCTTGTATATCTGACTCACGTTTAATCAGGGTAGTAATATATAGAAAAAAACAGAAAATATAGTAACAAAAACATAATCGGCCTTGAAATGCTGGTTATAAAAACTAAAAAGTGAGTTGTTGGGGGGAAGCGAAAATTCCGAGAAGGCTGAAGGAAGGACATTCGCCGGGGAAAGCAATTAAAAGACATAAAGGTCCCAGAAAAACAAAAAGAGAAAAGAAAAAAATGGCAAGCAATGCTGAGCTGGAGTGCCACTTTTTGGAATGGAATCTGATATCAACAATTGGGTACTAATAAGCTACATGTGTTCAATAATACCGAAAAATGATGTAAAAATGTGTTGTGTGCTAAGGAAGGACTTGATGATACAGAAGAGAGCTTGATAGATTCATCGGCTAAATAGAGAAAGGCACATTATCCCAAATATGATTCTGTTTAATAACGATATTTTCAATATAAGGCATTTTACAAGGGATATTTTTTAACTAGAGGATTTATTGCCTGATTCTACTCCTATATATGGGGGGCTAAAAAAAAAAAAACTTTTATGCCAAATGATCGGGGTCTTAAAGATTAGTGCATCGGTAGAAAGATTGTGGGGGGGATTAAAACAATGGACGGCGCAGGCCGGATGTTGGGCGTTGGGGGGTTACTGGTGTGTTTGGATTGGGGTGTATTTTATACGTCTTAACAATAGAATATAGAAACTTACATGTAGTTTGATGCTGAATTGTACGCGAATATAACTTTAGAAGAACTTTGTAAAATAGGGTTGTTGGTTGTCCGGACACCGCTACCATATTAAGTGTATGATAGAAAATGAAAAAGTTCTGGTCAGGGCGAATATCACAGAAAGCCCTTGAATCTTGGAAGGAATACTGTTCGTGTATTACATATTAGAAAATAAAGTAGCGGTACCCGACATGATGAGAGATGTGTCTGGATCACAGCCTGGTCCAGCATTTGTGGTCGAGTATCTCAAAAACGCCTTCACATATAGCAACTAAGGGCATACTGCCCGTTTGAAACACTGCCCTCATTAATACCTTTAATGTGATACCCATATCGTAAAACCAAATTCTAGAGTCCACCCCTGTCCACGTTTACTGGCGATATCTCGAAAAGGCGTCCAAGCATATAGAACTAAGCCGGCAAAACGGTCCTTTTTTAACAAATCTCATTAACACCTTTCAGTGTGAGGTACCATATCGTACAAACAAATTCTAGAGTCCACCCATGGTCCACGTTTATGGCGATATCTCGAAAAGGCGTGCCACCCATAGAACCAAGGCCCACTCCCTTTAAAACACTTATTGACACCTTTCGTTTGATATCCATATTGTACAAACAAATTCTGAGAGTCACCCCTGGTCCCACGTTTATGGCGATATCTCGAAAAAGCGGTCCACCCATAGAACTAAGGCCCACTCCCTTTTAAAACACTAATAACACCTTTCATTTGATACCCCATATTGTACAAACGCATTCTAGAACCAACCCTGGTCCACTTTATAACGATATTCCGAAAAGGCGTCCACCTATAGAACTAAGGCCCACTCCTTTAAAATTATCATTAACACATTTCATTTGATACACATATCGTACAAACAAATTCTAGAGTCCAGGCCTGGTGCCACACCTTTATGGCGAGTATCCCTAAATGGGCGGTCCATCTATAGAACTTGTGGCCCACTTCCTCTAAATACTCTTTAATAATACCTTCCATTTGATACACATGTCATACAAACCACATTCCAAGGTTACCCTAGGTTCTTTTTACCAACATGGTGATTTTCCCTTACTTTGTCTCCACAGCTCTCAACTGAGTATGTAATGTTCGGTTACACCCGAACTTAGCCTTCCTTACTTGTTTTTTAATTATTTTATTTCAAAGTTTTTAGCCTTTAATTAATTGCCAATTATTTTCTCATTCTATTTAGTTCATTTAGTGACTCATTATTACAAGGACTCTTTCCTGACAATTTGTTTACACAACCTAGTCGTCAATACATATCCTTCCAAGACTTTACTCGGACTCTTGGCCCACGTATGCTTTTGTCCCTCCTCCAACTCCAAAATATTTTCACGTCACTTTTACCGGGGACTGTATGTAATATTTGTTCCAATATGACACCAAATCGGACGTCATAGGTCGATTTCTATCATGTACATATGTATTATGTGTTCCAAATATGAGCCAACTCGGAACCACAAATACGATTTTTGTGAATATCTCGATCCTTCCGCCACCTAGCGGCGATTTTTTTTCTTATTATTGCAGTGTCATCCGGTTCTGAACTATATTCCAAGTTTCAAGCTTGTAGCTTATCCGGAAGTTACTTAATATTTCAACTACAAAATTCGTCCCAGCCTGTCAAGTCAACCTAAATAAACCCGCTTTAAAAATAACCCTAACTATGCAACTCAACCTTTTAAAAAAGCTTTGCTTCTACTTTCGTAGCGACATCTTGTGAACCGTTAAAAGCTATTTTGATGAAATTTAGTATGCGTATTTGCTATCGAAGACAAAACCGGTCCTGGAAATCATCCGGATCTAAAAAGTGGTGGGATAGATACACACCTAAATGTGTCCCTATGCGTATTTTTTATTATTATATAGTAAGTGGCTGTAGTTTTGACCGATTTTCGTAATTTGTGTGGGGCGGTTTTCTTTTCAAGAGAGAAATATGTAACACCACTCTAGCTTAACAGGAGATATTGTGATAGGCTCAAGGCCCAGAAAAAGCAAATCTTTAGAAAAAGTTGTTCGATAATGAAAACAAATGCCTTAAAGCGGCGTTCGCCCATCGCAATGGTTTGAAAAACCTACGAATGTATTCCTGCCATAAGAAGTTTACCAGCGAAAATTACACTGCTTGCAGATGCCTACTGCAAACTTTAGGGTACCTTTTTCTCAACAGACCTATCTTACAGACTAAATGCCTTGAGAAATAAGCCACCACCAACAGGATAAAATAAAGGCATAGAATAGGGCTA
>JARSSU010024175.1:0-27642 GCA_029619165.1 Eurosta solidaginis | reverse complement strand
CAGACAGTTCACAGCGAACAAACACACATACGCATTGTTTGATAAAAATGTTACCTTGTGTTAAACCATTTGGCTGAATATAATGAAAGGAATCAAGTATTTTATTTTTGAGCAGATCGAAGTCAATATTCCAAAGTTTACTGAAAAGTAGAATTTTTTAATCCATCCATCCGTTATGAGGTATAGCTGTGTAAACAAAAATTTATGATTTTTACTACATTTTGGTCAATTTGCCACGCCCCTATAACATATATCTTCAAATTATATTAACTGTAGCCATCTCACGTCGCTAAGCTTCAAATGCAAAAAAACGTTTTAAAATCGGAGCTTTCTGTGTGAAGTATGTGCATACATGGCATTTATGCGACTTTATTTATAAGATTTATAGATTAGTTTCTTTATTCACGCAAATGCTAAATAACATCAGATATTCGTAGTAAAAAATATAAAAGTTGTATTGCCCCTCTTCATTTACATTCATTTTAACATTAACGACACTCCGATAATTCTTTCGACACATTCCCTCTTTAGTACTTTGGCATATGATCCTCATGTGGGTGCTCCATGGAGTACCACAGTGAAGTACTTTGGAAAGTAACGACTCACTCTCACGTATTGTACTCTACATGAATACTCACAAACAAAGCGAGAGCGGGATCACCTACTCTCTCCTACGGACATCGCAATGTTAATTGGAGCACATTTTGTATGAATCACAGATTAGTTTGGAACATCTCTATATTACTCCAAAGGAGTATCCTCGCGTTTTTTGAAGGTAATTCGAAAAATTCGTCATGAACGAATTTCAATATGAGGAGAGCTATCGAGAAAACTCGATAGTTTTCATTCGATAGTTACCAACACTGCTAAAATCCATGATGGAATTATAGAAGGTGACGCATTGCGCATGTAAACATTAGTAAGCTGTTTTATGGGCGAATTTTTACGTCATTATTCCTTAAGCTCTGGTTAAAACAAATCCCTACGATTGCGCATTCAAGAGTTCAACATTGCTCGTTCTGCGCATCTACGTCACAGTGACCACTTGAGCGAATGAGCGAGCATAAAGGAAAGGGTCAATAATAACGTCAGCATAAAAAAATAGTGATCTAATGCATTTGACATGTGCATTGCGCATACTTCTCTGTGTGATTTGTGGCTAAACACTACCCTCATAGCAGCACTTGTATGCCATTCTGCACACTCTCTCACCGCAGACACTAGTGGCCATATAGCGTAGCAATTGCAACAAGGTTAAGGATTCGTATGGCCAGGAGGGGAGACTCCCCGCCCCGCAGCCCCTGAATCTAAAAGCACCATATACTTACATGCTCCCGTGCCTGAGCTCCAAACGAAGATCTTGGGACACAATAGAGCAGGAGGGTTTGCGTTCGGGTTCCCTAGACTCCGAAAATGTCGACAGGGACAGATAATAACAAATTGGGTGATTTGGGGTACACAGGTAGACACATGAGTAAGGAAGCTAAGTTAGGGTGTACCGAACATTACATACTCAGATTGAGAGTGCTATGGAGACAAAATATAGGGAAAAACACCTCGTAGTAAAATGAACCTAGGTAACCCTGGAGTGTTTGTATGACATGTGTATCAAATGAAGGTACTAAAGACTATTTTAGAGGAGTGGGCCATAGTTCTATAGATGGACGCCATTAAGGGATATCGCCATAACGGTGGACCAGGGCTGATGCTAGAATTTGTTTGTACGATCATGGGTATCAAATGAAAGGTGTTAATGAGTATTTTAAAAGGGAGTGGACCTAAGTTCTATAGGAGGACGCTTTTCAGATATCGCCATAAAGGTGGACCAAGGTGACTCTAGAATTTGTTTGTACGACATGGGTATCAAATGAAGTGTTAATGAGTATTTTAAAGGAGTGGCCCTAATTCTATAGGAGGACGCCTTTTCGAGATATCGCATAAAGTGGACCAAGTGTGACTCTAGAATTTGTTGTACGATATGGGTATCAAATGAAAGGTGTTAATGAGTATTTTAAAAGGGAGTGGGCCTAAGTTCTATAGGTGGACGCCTTTTCGAGATATCGCCATAAAGATGGCCAGGGGTAACTCTATAATGTGTTTGCACGACATGGGTTCAAGTTAAAGGTATTAATGGTGGTTTTAAAAGGGAGTGGTGGTAGTTGTATATGTGAAGGGTTTTCGAGATATCGACCAAAATGTGGACCAGGGTGACCCAGAGCATCATCTGTCGGGTACCGCTAATTTATTTTTATATGTAATACCACGAACAGTTATCCTTCCAAGATTCCAGGGCTTTTGATTTCGCCCTGCAAACTTTTTCATTTTCTTCTACTTAATATGGTAGGTGTCACACCCATTTTACAAAGTTTTTTCTAAAGTTATATTTTGCGTCAATAGACCAATCCAATTACCATGTTTCATCCTTTTCGTATTTGGTATATTATTATGGCATTTTTTTCATTTTAGTAATTTTCGATATCGAAAAAGTGGGCGTGGTCATAGTCGGATTTCGGCCATTTTTGACACCAATATAAAGTGAGTTCAGATAAGTGCGTGAACTGAGTTTAGTAAAGATATATCGATTTTTGCTCAAGTTATCGTGTTAACGGCCGAGCGGAAGGACAGACGGTCGACTGTGTATAAAACTGGGCGTGGCTTCGACCGATTTCGCCTTTTTTCACCAGAAAACAGTTACTCGCATAGGAGATATGCCTTACCAATTTCACAAGATTGGTAATGTTTTGTTCGACATATGGCATAAAAGTATCCTAGACAAATTAAATGAAAAAGGGCGGAGCCACGCCCATTTTGAAAATTTCTTTTATTTTTGTATTTTGTTGCACCATATCATTACTGGAGTTGAATGTTGACATAATTTACTTATATACTGTAAAGATATTAACTTTTCTTTTAAAATTTGACTTTAAAAAAATGTTTTTTTAAAAGTGGGTGTGTCGTTCTCGATTTTGCTAATTTTTATTAAGCATACATATAGTAATAAGAGTAACGTTCCTGCAAATTTCATCATGATATCTTCAACGACTGCCAAATTACAGCTTGCAAAACTTCTAAATTACCTTCTTTTAAAAGTGGCGGTGCCACGCCCATTGTCCAAAATTTTACTAGTTTCTATTCTGCTCATAAGTTCAACTCACCTACCAGTTTCATCGCTTTATCCGTATTTGGTAATGAATTATCGCACTTTTTCGATTTTTCGAAATTTTCGATATCGAAAAAGTGGGCGTGGTTATAGTCCGATATCGTTCATTTTAAATAGCGATCTGAGATGAGTGCCAGGAACCTACGTACCAAATTTCATCAAGATACCTCAAAATTTACTCAGTTATAGTGTTAACGCGAGACGGACTCAATCGAATTTTTTTCGATACTGATGATTTTGATATATGGCAGTCTATATCTATCTCGATTCCTTTATACCTGTACAACCAACCGTTATCCAATCAAAGTTAATATACTCTGTGAGCTCTGCTCAACTGAGTATAAAAAGGGTAATCTTTCGGGGACTAATAAAATTAATTATATTGACAAAATCATTGATTTATTCACTCATACAACAAAACAATTCTTAATAAAATTCCATGAGATCAAACAAAGTTACACTCTTTATACCTATATGACACTACTTTATTTCGTGTATTTTTTCTTGTATTTTATCTTCAATTTTTTGTCGCATTCCTCCTAATGCGTCTTCAGTACTGGTGTAAGTGTGTAAACTATATTTCAAAAAACTAACGAAATACAAGGAAAATACAATTTAGTTCATTAAAACAAACGAGCCAGTTTTATATTTCGATAGGTTTTTTTGACATCGGCCGTTTTTGCTTTATTTTTTCTGACACATAAAAATTTTGTTTTTAGTTTTGAAAATTTGGTGCATAAAAACACAATTAAAATCAACTTTCTTGTGAAAAAAGTGAACCATTAGAGACTGAAATAATGTTCGCGTGTATTTACATTGTTGTTATTGTTAAAAGTGTTAAAGTAAAAATAAATGTAAAACATCAAACAAAACATGTCAAACTCACTAATTTTTGGGGATAGTGTCTCGCTTTTTCATCATAGAAATTGTTTTTTGTGTTTGAAGTTCGCGATAAAGTTTCGCCAGTTGTTTAGCTGGAATCCAAGCCAAAATAAAATAGTTGTCATAATGCTTTAGACATAAAAACCCATATGTTTTATATTCAGCCTTTAATATGGCACAAAAATATTTTCATATCAAAATCCTATTCAATTCCCAAAAATGTACATACATTCATTTTGTATATCAGTTCATCCTATTAGTGATGACAACACATCGTAAAATTCGATTTTACATCCGCCCGTAGTATATAAACGTAACGTTGACAAATAGTCAAAATGGGGGATGTTCTCCCAATGTGGACGTCTGGCAACCCTGGTTGGCGTAAGGGTGCGGAAATGGCAGAACGCATTTTACGATGGTTTTAATTTGATGGCAGGGGTCGGGCCTGTTGTTTAACTGGGTCCATCCAGAAATAAGAAGATCCCATAGGCTGCCAGATCACTGCAGTGTCTTTCAGGCGGAAATTGTAACCGTGAAGAAAGCAGCAGAAATTCTGGAGGAGACGTGCTTCAGCTGCAGTAAGATCAATATATATGTACATATACGAGCCGGACCAGTGCGCATCTTGCGCAACAAATATAAAGTATCAATCAAATATCAACAGAAATCAGCTGTTCTATCAATAAAACATCTATGTATAAACTGACATGCGCTTGCGCTGTCATCTGGCGAATGATAGCAACTGCCGGTAATGCAGTGTTAGTTCTAATCAAATATTCACAATAGTACCATAGTACAAATAGATTTCTTTGTGTGCTCACAACCGGTTATTACTAAATTATTTTAATAAAATATAGCTAAATAAAAGCACTACGACCAATACATGCCCAAAGCTCGTCGTAATAGCACGAATCCCCATCTTTACAACCAAAATTTATTATAGATGTGGATTCCAAATAAGAGCGAAAAGATAAAGAATACAAACTGCAATGAGACATAATATATAAGATTGATAGTCAGACGGCGATAAGAAAATTATAATTATGCCAGACCTGGATGAAGCAATTAAGTAAGGTGCAAGAAAACTTCTCGTTTTTGCCAAGAGGACGCACTTACTCTTTAACATAAGTCCTGGTATCTAATTGGCGTTTTTTCATTTGGTCGTCAAAGAAATTCTGGTAACACTATCGACACATTAAGTCTATGTCAGATCTTTATTAACCGGTCGGTTCAACGTTAGCTACCTTATAGTCTCATGTATTTAGCAAAAAGAGCGCGAAGCAATCTAATATGTATACTATAAAAAAATTACATAGTACTGACGTTGATAATAAATGAAAATTAAAATAGCGGCTTATTGGCCCTTGACTCATTGAAGTTAGCACCAATATTGTATGTAACACCAATGTCGCCGTTGAAGCATGAACATATTGTACATTGTGAGTTCATATAGGGAAGCCTTCTATAATACTTGTCTAGCTACTTAATCTGGATAGCAGTAGATAACACATAACCACAAGAAGTAAAAGCTGTGCAAACAAAAAACTTATGCCTTGCTTAATAATGTCGTATAACTTTTTTCGAGATTAATCATTTCTTATGTCACTGCGAAGAGTTTAAAAAATTTTATTATTTCTATAATATCGCACACCTGGCTCTAAACGGCGATTTTCAATGTTTAGAAAACGCGAAAAAATGGCTACCTCCGCCATAGGTAGGTATTGAATTGGGAAGCCTAGAGGCTCCGAAAATTCAGATTTTTAACCTATCTCCCTATTGATCTGTTGTCTTGTTGTTGTAGCGATAAGGACACTCCGCAAAGGCTTTGGGGAGTGTTATCGATGTTGATGGTCCCTTTGTCGGATGCCGATCCGTTACGTTCCGATAACAAGCACCATTATGCACCAGTCCGACATCTCGGGAACGATTTTGTTTGACCACATGAATCTTAAGGCCATACCACCCTCCCACCCATAGATCTGTGAGGTGGCCAGAGCCTCGGCTGTTAAGTACAGGATTCGCCACGGGTAAGTGAGGGTCGACAATTGGGTTGAAGAAGGTATTTTAATCGCCTCTACGACAAACATACCTGCCGCGGGCAAATTTTATACCGTCCTGACCCGCTGGAGGGCCCTATTCATCTAGATGTGCGATATAATGAAGGGCTTTAAAAGTATGCTCTTTTTAAACTGCAAATGGAGTTTTAAACCGTAAACATTTCGAAACGTTCGACGGCATTATGATAGCGTCGTTGCATTTTAACAATTTTTTCGGTTTTTTTTATTCTTAGTCTTTTTAAAATTTACGAGCCGGACCCGTGCGCATCTTGCGCAACAATAAAAAAGTCTCTCTTATCAAATATCAAAAAAATCAGCTGTTCTATCAATCAATTAAAACTTACAGCTTGCGCTGCAATCTAGCGTACAACAACTGTCGGCAATGCAGTGCAAATATTCACAATAGTGCCACAGTACAAATAGATTTCTTTGTGTGCTCACAATCGTTTATTTTTAACAAATTATTTTAATAAAATATAGCTCAACAAAAGCTCTACGAACAAAATTGTACAAAGCTCGCTACTAGTCCGAACCTCCATATTTACAACCAAAACTTTATTTAAAGATTTGGATTCCAAATAAGAGCGAAAAGGGACCGTACATAAAAACAGCAATTAGAAATATTATATGATTTGGGACATCATTCTGGAAAACGAAGGGACTGTTGCTTTGTTAGTTGTTGCAGTGCCGTCCGGGATACCAAAGATTCGAGCCTAAGTAGTGCATGGGGCGCCATTTTGATGCGATTCTCCGAAACAATGCACGTTTTAATATGGCTAGTGATGAACTGCTGAACCTGCTGATAACTTTTACAAAGAATTACTTCTGAAGTTCCGGCAGTATATAACTGGCTATAGTTAGAGAACAAGTGCGTGCTAAAGCTGGGCAATTCACACAGGTAGTGGCCGACTGTTTCTTTTCTGATTTCTTTCATTGACCTATTTAGTAGGTGCTCTGTTCTCCTAATATCGTAATGGTCCGGTTTACTTGGTTATCTGGTAGGTATTCAAGTATTACCAGTTGGTACTCCTTGAATCTGATATGTGTGTTTCTTTTGATTGATGTAAGTGGATGGTGCTTCTCGACCGCTACCGCTGCATCCTGCGATGACCCTGCCTTTACAAGTTCGTCTGCCTTCTCGTGGCCCTCATAGTTCCTGTGACCAGGTACCCATATAAGAGTTGTTTGCCAAGTTACCTGCTACTTTAAGTGACCTCTTGCAGCTGCTACGGCCTAAGACGAAGTGATAGGGGAGTTAAGCGCTGAGTTACTTTACGAGTTCGTGAATATTTCTTGGCAAATTTCAGAAGTTGTATTACAGAATCCTTTGAAGTTCTTCTTAACACAATGATTTGGTACTGTTTGAAAACAAGTTTAGGATGTTTTTGGAAGGGCTTTGATACCATTGGGAATCATTTGGTAATGATGTCGGTACTGCTACGGGATCAGTGCGGATAATCTTTGGAATGATATCAGAAATATTTTGGCAACATTTCGTTATAATTTTAGGATATTTAGATAGAATTTTGGAATTGACTTTTCGTGTATATTTCGCACCATCTCATCTCAATATAAATAGATAAGTGTTAGAAGCGTTAATTTGACTATACAATTGAAAAGATGGTTGGTTGCATGTGAGTACACATTTTCGGCGGCCGTTTCGAAAAAGTCTTAGAACTCTGTTGAATAACTCTCTATCTCAGAATTTGTTTCAAAAAACTCGCTGCCTAGGCTTAAATCCAATAGCTTGGCATTAGCTGGACGTTTACAAAAAAAATCTGAGACGGCGTTTATTAACAAATGCTACATAGAGCGTTTTTGAAACCAATTCTGACATAGCGTATTTTCGAACTGGCTGCTGAAATAGGGTTATATTCCACTCAGCCATTAATATATTGCGTATATCGAAGATACTTGTGAATGCTGTCGGCATTCATATTGGAAAACTTCGGGGATTGTATCGCGAATATGTATTTCAGCATTACTTCAAGAGAATTGGGAGAATTTTTGAATTTTTTCGGGATTACCTCATAATTTTTTGCTTATCATTAAAATTCGTTCGAGACAGGTCTTTGGCACGGCTGAACCACGATAAATCTTCCGTTAGAACATTTTTCTCGAATAATCTAAGGACAAATACAACTTAATTCGCCTTTGACGAGGACTTCGAACTATAAGTCAAAATATGTATGATGATTACTTACAGATGGTTGTTTTTGTGCGTCGAGATTTTAATTTCAATTGCCCACTCAAACAAGCATTTATTGGCAGGGGGCTTAGACTATACCCCCTCTCAAGGGGCTGCCAACGCAATATATAGCTTCTCCAACCCAATTGTCAACCTCACCAATCCGTGGCGAATCCTGTTTCATTAACAGCCGAGGCTCTGGCGACCCCAAACTCCTGACGGATCTAGGGCTGGCAGGACGGCACGGCCTAGGAAGGTTTCATGTGGTCATACCAAATCGTTCCTATATGGTCGTGCTAGTACATTTATGGTGCTTGGTACCGGAACGTACCGATCTAGTTGGGACCTATATCTGCGAGTAATTAAAAAAACCAAATGCCATTCGTTTGTCCACGTTTGTCCAGGAAAATGTAATACTGCGAACAGTATTCCTGACAAGATTCCGAGGGCTTTGGATTTCGCCCTGCAGAACTTTTCATTTACTTCTACTTAATATGGTAGGTGTCACACCTATTTTACAAAGTTTTTCTAAAGTTATATTTTGCGTCAAAACTTCAATCCAATCACCATGTTCATCCCTTTTTTCGTATTTGGTATAGAATGTGGCATTTTTTTAATTTTTCGAAATTTTCGATATCGAAAATTGGGCGTGGTCATAGTCGGATTTGGCCCATTTTTAATACCAAGGTAAAGTGAGTTCAGATAAGTACGTGAACTAAGTTTGGTTAGATATATCGATTTTGCTCAAGTTTCGTGTTAATGGCTGAGCGGAAGGGCAGACAGTCGACTATGTATAAAAATTGGGCGTGGCTTCAACCGATTTCGCCATTTTCACAGAAAACAGTTTTCGTCATAGAAGCTATGCCCTTACAAATTTCACAAGGATTGGTAAATTTTTGTTCGACTTATGGCATTAAAAGTATTTTAGACAAATTAAATGAAAAAGGCGGAGCCACACCCAGTTTGAAATTTTCTTTTATTTTTGTATTTTTTTGCACCATATCATACTGGAGTTGAATGCTGACATAATTTACTTATATACTGTAAGGATATTCATTTTTTTGTTAAAATGTCTCTTTTAAAATTATATATTTTTTTTTAAGTGAGCGTGTCGTTATCCGATTGTGCTAATTTTTATTAGCAACATATAGTAATAGGAGTAACGTTCCTACCAAATTTCATCATGATATCTTCAACGACTGCCAAATTACAGCTTGCAAAACTTTTAAATTATCTTCTTTTAAAGTGGGCGGTGCCACGCCCATTGTCCAAAATTTTACTAATTTTCTATTCTGCGTCATAAGGTCAACCCACCTACCAAGTTTCATCACTTTAGACCGTCTTTGGTAATGAATTATCGCAGTTTTTCGGTTTTTCGAATTTTCGATATCGAAAAAGGGGGCGTGGTTATAGTCCGATTTCGTTCATTTTAAATAGCGATCTGAGATGAGTGCCCAGGAACGTACATACCAAATTTCATCAAGATACCTCAAAATTTTTCAAGTTATCGTCTTTACGGACTTACGGACGGACATGGCTAAATGAATTTCTGTTTTCGATCAGATCATTTTGATATATAGAAGTCTATATCTATCGCGATTAGTTTATGAAGTTACAGGGTACCGTTATACGAAAAAAATAATATACTCTGTGAGCTCTGTTCAGCTGAGTGTAAAAATACCAATCGAACCGAACACACCGAATGCCCTGGGTTCACACCCGGGCAAAGCAACATCAAAATTTAGAAAAAGGTTTTTCAATTAGAAGAAAATTTGTCTAAGCTGGGTCGCCCCTCGGCAGTGTTTTGGCAAGCACTCCGAGGGTATTTCTGCCATGAAAAGCTCTCAGTGAAAACTCATCTGCCTCGCAGATGCGTTCGGAGTCGGCAGAGAAGAAGAGAAGAGAGAGCTTTGCCTAAATCTCTTCGGAGGTTATCGCGCCTTACATTATTTTTTATTTTTTTAATCGACAAGCCTCTTCCACTGCATCATAGCAAATGCCTGCTCTCCGATACTCCAAGATAGCGTTGCTGACATACATACATCTGTACTTCAAAACAACAATGACAAAAATATATTGATTGGCATAAATGTGTATTATTAATAATGGGGACAATCATTACTTGTAAGAAAAATGGAATAAAGGCTAATTGTGGACGCACTTACATATGTATAATCAGAATATTATTTTGTATTATAATTTACATCGTAAAATGCTTGCAAAAAATGCTTCTGTCTAGCGTACCAGCACATTCCTACGGATACGATGTTCTGATTTATATTTGGCGATGGCGGCTGCTTATAATAATAAATTCAAGCATGATCGGCCCTTAACAGAACAGTCGCTGACTGATTTGAACAAAAAAAAAGATAAGTAGAACGTTTGGGAAAAGTTGCAGAACTGTAAAAGCACAGCGTAGGCAACCGCGACAGGGTGCGTTTTTGATATATCGCTGAGCATTACTTTTTTGCGAGCTAGTGTTCCGCTTGTAGAGTGCATGAACTCGTGCTCATCATATTTCTTGGTGGCGTAATGCCATTAGCGTGGATGACCAACATTCACTGCTACAACAGCAACAACAACACCACATTCCCGCATTTGACTCGTTCACGTCGGGAATAAGGTATCCAGGATTTTATCATGATAGGCCAAGTTATGCGATATTTGTTATTTTACAGCCACTATCGTGCAGTCTACTGCATAGAAAACAATGCAAATTCCGTTTTGTGGGAAAAGAAGCTTCGATATGTAGAACTTAAACAAAGGTGGGGATAGGACACCACCCTGCAGCTATCCCTTTTTTTAATTGCTCTTGGTTTTTCATTTTACGTGCCCGAACTGGACCGATGCCTGCCGCCACTCTACGATAATTTCGGTCAACCCTGAGAGACTAGGCCCTTGCAATTCTTACAATTACCTCTTTCTCCACTTTTATTTCAGTTATTGTTTCACTAAACATTTATTTTATGTCCCTCATTAAAGTTCGTACAAAACTACCCTCTGCCTAGTACACTTCACTTTTTTCCTCTTCCATTCCTTCTCCTTGTATGCCTCATTATTTGAAAAATAATAATATCACAAAACTTTTGGTTCTAGGGCATGCATAGATATCTAAATAAACAGCTTCATTTGAGGATACAACTATCGAATCAGGCGTTCCAAATTTATACTCTTTTGGTATCTTAAAAAATTTACCTATAAAAAGTATACACGTAATTTAAACGACTTTTTTCTTAAGAATGAATTATCATATAATAAAGGTAGTGGCATGTTAAGAAATTAAAAGAAGACATAGAATAATAGTAACATTGTATGTCTTGATAGGCATCGCTTCCCAAGGCAGCCGTTCATGTACCGGAGCGACTGGGATGTTTCTCCCGACCAGGATTGTCATTTCGCGTACCCATTTAATTTGTTACGTTCCTCCCACAATGTCATCTTCTGAGCAGTTCCTTGCAGCTGCACTGATCCATACTCTCCTGCTCCGGAAGGTATTGACCTTACACTGGTTTCAGGCTGTGGTTCTGCTGCAGAGAGAGAGCTGGCCAGAAGAGACACCACCGACCATATCCTTCCGGGAAAATGATCGGTAGGTATAACCAAGGGCCACTTTCAGGCTTCGTGTGAACACAAGCACTATAAGAATTGCAAATGGACTATGGTCACCATATCATCGTGTGAGACATCCAGGCTACTGGCCCTCATATGACAAGGGCGCACAGGAGCGCTTCTGATTTTAAACAATCATTTCTATCGTCCCTGATAAGAGTGCTAACGGGCATTGTTTAATAGGCACGCATTGTAATAAAATGATGGCAACGACCTTCGACTATCGTCGCAGCTGCAGATGTACAGAAGAGGAGTGGCAAAAACGCTTGAAGCCATTTTGCTCCTTATTTCCAAGCAAATTTGCAGCTAGCCCCATCAGCATGGCTTCAGAAAACTCCATAGCACTACCACCGCGCTAAATGCCATTAGCACCCAGATAAATTGCGGTTTAAATCAATACCCCCACCATAGAACAGTACTCGTAGCGCTAGACCTATCCAAGGCTTTCGATACGGTCAACCATGGCTCGTTACTGCAGGACCTGGAAGGGTCTACCCTTCCCCCATGTCTTAAAAGGTGGACCGCAAATTATCTGGGTGGTCGGCAGGCATCGTGTGCAATTTAGAAACGAAGCATCAAAACCAAGGAGAATTAAACAAGGGGTGCCACAGGGTGGTGTCCCTATCCCCACTTTTGTTTAATTTCTACATATCTAAGGGTCCGTCAAGCTGGACCCCCCTCCCCCACGATGGATTCGAAATTTGTAGGCCAGGTATATGTGCTATTTATGTGCTAATTTGTTCCCAATTTGTGCTCAAAATTTAAGTACTTTCTTTTTAACCTCAAAATGGGGGTCAGCGGACGTCCAGCTAGACGCTCATAAGCACTAGGTCAAACAAAAAAATTTAAATGTGGGAATTATGTGCTATTTATGTGCTCCAACATAAGCTACGGTCTGTCCAGAAAAACAGGGGGTGACAAGGGGGGAGCGGGGGGCATATAACCCCAGACGGAAAAATCGAAACGGGATAGGTGCAGAATTTTGTGCTATTTATGGGCTCGATAGTTCCAAAAACGATTCGTTTTTTGACAACTTTTATGTTTTTTTTTAAAACATCAAAAGTGGTGGGTACAGCTGGACGTCCAGCTAGACCCCCCCTCGTAAGCACTAGCAAACAAAAACAATTTAAATATGGGAAATTATGTGCTATTACGTGCTCAATAGTGCCAAAAAGAATTCGGTTTTTTGACAACTTTTAATGATTTTTTTAAAACTTCTAAAGTGGGGTCCAGCGGACGTCAGTAGACCCCCCCTCGTAAGCACTAGACCAAACAAAAACAATTTAAATGTGGGAATTATGTGCTATTTACGTGCTCAATAGTGCCAAAAGAATTCGGTTTTTTGACAACTTTTAATGATTTTTTTAAAACTTCAAAGTGGGGGGTCTAGCTTGTCGTCCAGCTAGACTCATAAGCACTAGGTCAAACAAAAAAATTTAAATGTGGGAATTATGTGCTATTATGTGCTCCAACATAAGCTACGGTCTGTCCAGAAAAACAGAGGGGTGACAAGGGGGGAGCGGGGGCATATAACCCCAGACGGAAAAATCGAAACGGGATAGGTGCAGAATTTGTGCTATTTATGGGCTCGATAGTTCCAAAACGATTCGTTTTTTTGACAACTTTTAATGTTTTTTTTAAAACATCAAAAGTGGGGGTACAGCTGGACGTCCAGCTAGACCCCCCCTCGTAAGCACTAGGCCAAACAAAACAATTTAAATGTGGAATTATGTGCTATTTACGTGCTCAATAGTGCCAAAAAGAATTCGGGTTTTTGACAACTTTTAATGATTTTTTTAAAACTTCAAAAGTGGGGGGTCCAGCTGGACGTCCAGCTAGACCTCCCCTCGTAAGCACTAGGCCAAACAAAACAATTTAAATGTGGGAAATTATGTGCTATTTACGTGCTCAATAGTGCCAAAAAGAATTCGGTTTTTTGACAACTTTTATGATTTTTTTAAAACTTCAAAGTGGAGGGTCCAGCTGGACGTCCAGCTAGACTCATAAGCACTAGGTCAAACAAAAAAATTTAAATGTGGGAATTATGTGCTATTTATGTGCTCCAACATAAGCTACGGTCTGTCCAGAAAAACAGAGGGGGACAAGGGGGAGCGGGGCATATAACCCCAGACGGAAAAATCGAAACGGGATAGGTGCAGAATTTTGTGCTATTTATGGGCTCGATAGTTCCAAAAACGATTCGTTTTTTTGAAAACTTTTAATGTTTTTTTTTAAAACATCAAAAGTGGTGGGTACAGCTGGACGTCCAGCTAGACCCCCCTCGTAAGCACTGAAGTTTTAAAAAAATCATTAAAAGTTGTCAAAACCCCGAATTCTTTTTGGCACTATTGAGCACGTAAATAGCACATAATTCCCACATTTAAATTGTTTTGTTTGGCCTAGTGCTTAAGAGGGAGGGGGGCGGCTCTAGCTGGACGTCCAGCTGGACCCCTCACTTTTGAAGTTTTAAAAAATTCATTAAAAGTTGTTAAAAACCCGAATTCTTTTTGGCACTATTGAGCACGTAAATGCACATAATTCCCACATTTAAATTGTTTTGTTTGGCCTAGTGCTTACGAGGGGAGTCTAGCTGTACGTCCAGCTGGACCCCCCACTTTTGAAGTTTTAAAAAATCATTAAAAGTTGTCAAAAAACCGAATTCTTTTTGGCACTATTGAGCACGTAAAGAGCACATAATTTCCACATTTAAATTGTTTTGTTTGGCCTAGTGCTTACGAGCGGCTCTAGCTGGACGTCCAGCTGGACCCCTCACTTTTGAAGTTTTAAAAATTCATTAAAGTTGTTAAAACCCGAATTCTTTTTGGCACTATTGAGCACGTAAATAGCACATAATTCCCACATTTAAATTGTTTTGTTTGGCCTAGTGCTTACGAGGGGAGTCTAGCTGTACGTCCAGCTGGACCCCCCACTTTTGAAGTTTTAAAAAAATCATTAAAAGTTGTCAAAAACCGAATTCTTTTTGGCACTATTGAGAACGTAAATAGCACATAATTCCCACATTTAAATTGTTTTGTTTGGCCTAGGGCTTACGAGGGGGGGGTCTAGCTGGACGT
The DNA here is from genome assembly GCA_029619165.1 of Eurosta solidaginis. Lineage (NCBI taxonomy): Eukaryota > Metazoa > Arthropoda > Insecta > Diptera > Tephritidae > Eurosta > Eurosta solidaginis. The sequence goes on along the minus strand of JARSSU010024175.1, from coordinate 12,672 downwards.
CCAGCTGTCCCCACCACTTTTGATGTTTTAAAAAAAACATTAAAAGTTTTCAAAAAACGAATCGTTTTTGGAACTATCGAGCCCATAAATAGCACAAAATTCTGCACCTATCCCGTTTCGGTTTTTCCGTCTGGGTTATATGCCCCCGCTCCCCCCTTCTCACCCCTCTGTTTTTCTGGACAGACCGTAGCTTATGTTGGAGCACATAAATAGCACATAATTCCCACATTTAAATTTTTTTGTTTGACCTAGTGCTTATGAGGGGGGGTCTAGCTGAACGTCCAGCTGGACCCCCCATTTTGAGGTTAAAAAAAAGTACTTAAATTTTGAGCACAAAATTTTTTATTTTGGGAACAAATTAGCACACAAATAGCACATAATACCTGGCCTACCAAATATCGAATCCATCGTGTGGTCCAGCTTGACGGACCTATATCTAAGCTACCTTCACCACCGGAAGGAGTCACAATCGTTTCCTACGCCGATGACTGCACAATAATGGCCACAGGCCCAGGCCCAAAGATCGATGCGCTATGCAATAAAATAAACGGCTACCTCCCTGATCTCTCCAGTTTTTTCGCCTCGCGAAACCTGGCATTATCGCCGACTAAATCTTCCGCGACCTTATTTACAAAATGGACGCCCCAAATGTCGACCATTTTGAACATCCACGTCAATGGCACTACGCTACCGACTGTCCTACACCCCAAAATCTTGGGTGTGACGTTTGATCAGGGTCTAAATTTTGGTGACACGCAGCCGCAATTGTTCCGAGAATTCAGAGCCGTAACAAAATCCTCAAATCCCTCGCTGGCAGTACTTGGGGAAAAGATAAAGAAACGCTCATGACTACATACAAAGCAATTAGCTAGCCGATTACGTGCTACGCGTCACCCATATGGTCGCCAAGCCTAAAAATCACCCACTGGAAGAAACTACAGGCCTGCCAAAATACTGCTCTCAGAATCGCCACGGGCTGTCTTCTTATGTCCCCAGAACACCATCTGCATAATGAGGCGAGAATACTCCCCATCAGGGAGAGAAATGAGATGCTGACCAACAGTTCCTGTTGAATACCCAGAACCTGGGCATCCCAAAAGGCATCTGATTGATGAACCAGCACCGCCTAGGGCTTAAGGAGTCATCTCCGTAAGTATTTTGAGGAAATACGGCACCTGAGAACCCAGCCGTATGAAGTGAAAAACACAAGCAGGTCCTTGGTGAACTCCATAAACAGGCGTCGGACCTTTATGCCGGGAATTGCCCGGTGAATCCAGTACTTAACGAAAATTATCCAAAACTTGCGGAAGAGGAACGCATACTCCCCAGGGAAACGCGTGTCACTCTTGCTCAACTTCGTTCTGGATCCTGTAACAGGTTAAACTCTTACCTATCCAGAATCAACCCCGACATACAAAATGTATGCCCCGCTTGCAATGTGTCCCCACATGACACCAATCATCTCTTCAATTGTAATGTGGAACCAACGCCTCTAACACCCCCTTTCCTTATGGTCACCCCCTGTTGAAACGGCAAGTTTCCTTGGACTCCCGTTAGAGGATATTGATGACAATTTGTGATCGGTCGCGGCTATTAGGTGGGGCGAACATTGCTACAACAACAACAACAACAGAAGAGTGTCCAGCACCTTCTCTGTCATTGTCCAGCGCTTAGTAGAGGTAGGTTGGCCATCCTTTGTAAACCTTTTCTACATGACCTTGCTGAGGTCTCTAGCTATGAAGTCAAGGCTCGAGCAAAATATATATAAATTCAACGAAGTGGTTTGACCCGCTTTAGGTAGGGTAGGGTTCCTCTTTGAGACCGTATAGGGTATTACAATTGGCCCACTGGTGGCCAAAGTAGTGAGCTGTTACCATAGTGTCCAGCTCAGCCCTCGCAACCTAACCTAACCTAGACTTCTATATATCAAAATGATCTGAGCGAAAAAAGAAAATTTAGCCATGTCCGTCCATCTTACCGTATACACGATAACTTGAGTAAATTTTGTGGTATCATGATGAAATTTGGTATGCAAGTTCTGGGCTCTCATCTCAGATCGTTATTTAAAATGAACGAAATCGGACTATAACCACGCTCACTTTTTCGAAAATTTCGAAAAACCGAAAAGTGCGATAATTCATTACCAAAGACGGATATAGCGATGAACCTTGGTAGGACGCAGAATAGAAAATTAGTAAATTTTGAATAAGTAAGCGAGTCACCGCCCACTTTAAAAGAAGGTAATTTCAAAGTTTTTCAAGCTATAATTTGGCAGCTGAGTATCCAATGTTCGGTTACACCCGAACTTAGCCTTCCTTACTGGTTTTTTATTTACTCTCTTGTTACGATAAATTTTTGAAGTGCCAATAGCATCCCTATTGAGAAATTTGTTTAAAAAACATAATGCCATTAGCACTGCACTGCCTGACAAAAATGTTTAAAACAGCAGTTCTGTACTTGAACAAATAAGAGACATTTTCGTAATTACTACTAGCTGTGTTAAATATTCGGTGGCCGCCAAAGGCCACTAGCCGCGAATTTGTGAAAAGCTTGCTTATTGATAAACACATATGTACGCTCCAATTGCTTTTAAATTCCAGGAAATTTGTTGAAGCTTGGAGTACCTAAGCTCCGCATCGTACTTGACATAGTAGTGTTGTTGTTTGGTTTTGGGAGTTTTATCGATGTGAAGGCCCAGATCCGGTACCTTCCAGTAACAAGCGCCATACGAGTACAAGCCCGACCATCTCGGGACGATTGAAAAGGGCTACATTGCACTTTCAAGTCATACCGCCCAAGCCTAGTTCCATGTGGAACTTGGGGTCCCAGATCCCCGATGCTAAGAAACGGGATTCGCCACGGTAGGAATGGTTGACAAATGACTTGCAAAAGCTATAAAGTGCGCTGGCAACCCTCTTGAAAAGGTTGAGCTGAACATATGGAATCATTCGCCTCTTGCGACAGGCATACCTGCCGCGGGTATATTCTAGGCTCCATAACCCGCTGCAACATTAGTAATAATGTTGGCTAACAAAAATTTCAATACAAAGAAAAAGGATCATTCTTATATATGTATATGCTCAATATATTTTTATGTTTTGTTGCATGAATGTATATTAAACAGGTTCCTTTTTATCAATGTCAGTGGCAATAGTAGAGGCGGAAGCGCATGCATGTCCAGCATACGTAAATCCATCCAAGCATAGCTACATAAGAAGTTGTATGTATGTTTGTACCGGTAGTTTCCAGTGGGTGGCTTTACCGCCAAAAAGGCAAAAACACATTTTATTCCGATTATTGCATACTTATGAATGTTTGCTCCTTTCCTATGTTGGCCGATATGTAAGCTAGAAATTCTGTATAGATAAAAGCAGCGAATTGTACACAACTGTTACATATAAGTAAGTGCATAAATTGTTAAGTGGTAGAAAATCGATTGATACCCTACGCATACATACAATCCGTACTTTGATAGCACTTAAATCAAGAATAACATTAAGTCAAACAGCTGTGACATTCAAAAACGCCCCCCTTAAATATATCATCCAATTATACAAACATGTGCATATTGATTATCTTAAATAATTTAAGTTCCGTTTACTTACAAATGCGCCAACAATACCCAATAATCTTCCACCATATTTCATATACCATGGTGCATCTGGGCCATTCATTTGATCTGGTTGATTCGGCCGCGCCATCAACCTGTGATTTTCTCCGCAAATGACTGCATTTGTTCAATTTTATTAATTTTTATGAAATAAGAAATTAAATTTATATGTATTAACTAATCCACCACGAAGAAATTATATTTTTTACGCATATAAAATACGTAATCAAAATTTTAGAATTTTATCAAATCCACTTTTCCAAGTGACCATTCACTTTGCCTTCATTGGTGTGTAATCAAATTGCGAATGCAGCTTTGTTCACACATTAAAATTGTATTTTAAAACGTTTAATTACCATTTTGTTGTTTTTCCTTATTTCACTATCTAGGACTTTCGTCAAACTAAAATATGCACTCCTTTGTGAAAATAACACTTATCTTAATTGCATACGAATACAGTAAATTTTTACAGAAAAGATAGATTGGACAAAAATTTCTGTTCTTTTCTGCCAACAGTTGTGCAAAGCAACGAGTTTCTTTTACACATCAAAAATTAAAGAACCGAGTAAAATATGACAGCAAAAAAGAAACGAGACCCAATGTGAAAAACGTGGTACTGCCAGACTGATGATAAATGAGTTTTAACAGTTGTGAGCTAAAGTAAGAATTACCGAATGTTTATATAGTGTCTCGAAAAAGTTTTTTTGTGAACTGGTAAGCTAAGTCTGAAGTTCTGTTTATATTTATAAAGTTACATCTTCTGATGATATTTGCTCCTACATACATCAAAGCATGAACATGAGAAATTTCATTATGATGCGCCCATTAATATTTTGACAAGGGAAATTATATCCGATCGGGACTTCCGGACTTGTGTTTGCTGCCTTAGGCCCCTATTATGAGCATTATTCGATATTATGACACCTCATCTCCGGCGAAATTTTCGTTGTGTATCTAATTTTCAAGCGGTTTGAAACTTGTTGTCGACGCTGTATCGAATGGAAAAAGAATTGTTTAAAATGTAATTTTTTGTATTTATGTTCTACTTTTTTACTACCTAGTAGTAATTTTAAATTTAAAATTTAAATTTTATTAATTTTATATAGGTCTAAGGTCGTGAGTACAAAACAAGAGCTTGAAGAGTTGCTTCAAGTATGGAACAAAATCCTCATATAACAAAAGGAACTTGCACGTTATAGAAATGCAACTTTGTTTAATGCAGCTCAGCCTCGTAGTTCAATTTTTATCATCTTTCACAATAAAAATTTTCTAAGACATACAACACCTATGATAGTACCACAGACACAGTTGGCTGGCAAGTCCGAGTGCATTTTCGTTTCCAATGCTCAGTTGTAGGATCCTGAGCACAAAATCGGAGAACTTTTGCCAATTTTAGAATATTGGGAATAGACTGGGCTTTTGTGCATGCGCAGCAGTTCATCTGTACTGTACAACAAGTCCATGAACGCTTCTTTGGACAGTCTGAAGTTTGAATAAATCTATAACAAAACTTATAATTTCAACAATTTAACAACTTGTTAGAAGGCTACACTTACGTGCGGAATTCATTTCAAAGGATTTGAAGCATCCCTCACCCGTCTTAACCTTCTGGCTAGCTCCAGTAAGCTTTCCTCTTCATCTGACGAATCAGCAAACCACAATTCCGTCGTAGTCATACTTTTATCTTTATATTTGCATTTAACAACTATTTCTGCTTTTGTTTATTTATTTTATTTGGCAGGTATTGGAAATGTGCTATTGTGAACTTTGAATTATCGAAATTCACAATAACGCTTGCCTTCATCGAACACGCTTCATAATACCGAATGAAATTCGTTCGATCCGCTCTTCGTTCGACCACAGTCGAAAATCGAATTCGTCTCATAATAGGGTCCTTTAGAGTGTACTTTTCGTTCATTCAGAGATTCGAATCTTTCGTTCTTTTTCTGATGAACCACCAGTTGTTCTTTTGTTCATCTCTTCTGTCAAGCAAATTGTTCACTGCTGCTCGCATCGCGAAAAGCCACAGTATAGATGGGGGTGTGTTTGCAGCATGCTTTTTGTGGTATATTTAAATGTGTTATGAATAAATAAGTAAATGATATATGATAATTAACTCAAAAAAGTTACAAATTTCCGAAGATCAGGAAATTGAAAGAGTACAGACACAAATGTAAATATTGTTACGAATATTAGCAACAGTACCCCTTACTGTCACTCTAAGCCGATGCTAACAGTGATATGTATGCACATCAATAATTCAACATTATGTCTACACATATGTACGTACACGCAGCGGAGAAGCAACGCACAAACACATGCAGATATCTTATCTGAGATATTCAATTATAATGTGAAGTGTCGCTCACAATACACGCGCATGTGAGAGAAGCTATAAAGATTGTGCTTCTGTAGTTATAGCTGAGAAACTTATAGCAGATAACCAACTGGTAGAACAGAACCGCCTAGAACTGTCAACGAGGAACCCAAACACTATAAAAAGCAGCAACAGTAGAGGCGCAAGAATCAGTTTCATTTAAGCTATCAATCAGTTTGATTTAAGACGCTATCTGGCGAGCAATAGCAGTGTTATTTTGAAAGTAGTCTAATAAAGACCATTTTGCATTATTGAATAGTGGAGTTATTTATTCAACAGTTTAGTGATTCGAGCATTAGCAGAAGGTTGCAAATAAGAGGAATTGCAGTAAATTTGTTACAATATGAACTTTTCAAGTTTAATAAATGTAATAATTAGTTTCTACAAAACATGTTTTTCATAAATAGTCCATACATATATTGTTGTAGCCAATGCGATCCATACCAGGTGGTGGCAAAGCGTATTCAACCAATTCGCCGTGCAAAAAATGTCAATTCAAAAAAAATGTTCATTGATTTCGATAACTGGCATATTGTTGTACAAGGCTTTGTATAAAAATTAACAAGAAGAAGCAATCAGCTGTTGCGATAACACCACCTCTACTGAATTTGCCTTGGTTATAGCAGTGCCACACACAAAGATGACCACACATGTCTTTAGTGTAAGTGACATCATCGACATCCGTGCTCACTGTGTTTTTCTGCGTATGTATGTATGAATTACAATGTTCGCGAACGAGAAGAGAAAAAGAATAACATTAGATAAACGAACTAAAGAACAAATAAACTAAAAGAACAAATAGAACCAATATCGAAGGTCTAGTTCACTTGTTCAGTTTAGAGACCCGGTTAATTGAACAAGTTCAGATCGAAACGACCCAACTCTAGGGGCCTTAATTTTATTTCGACATTGACTAGAACGAGTTATGCGTACTCGCTACACTTCTTGTTAACATTGAAAAGTAGTGGTGGGTAATGACACTATTTTTTGAGTGTTAACACAGTAGCACAGGCACACTTTGCAGTGTTAACACATTGTGTTGACACAATGGTGTTATAATTGATTATCGAAAGTCGATATGAGTGTAGGCTGAGTGTAGGCACAATATCAGAGCACAGTAGATAGATAGATAGATAGATGTTGTGAGGTTAAGCACTGCGACCTATTGGTCTATGTGCCCTCATTCTCTTTACAAACACTTCATCCAAGCCGAGTTCTCTGATAAAATCCAGAATGGTTCTTGGCTTCAGAGAATGTATGTGACTATTTTCTAATTTGGATGATCCTAGGATCCTAAGCCTTCGTCTCGCGACTGCATCACATTCCTTCAGGATGTGTTCTGCAGACTCATCTTCGGCATCACAGAATCGACAGAGGCTACTAGCCGATATACCCAATTTATGCATATGGCTCTTTAGCCTACAGTGACCTGTGAGTATACCTGTTAAAATCCTAAGGCTAATTTTTGGGAGATTAATCATAGCCTTATATCGCTTTGAATTGTACCTTCCTATTAGTGCCTTTGCCTGCCGAAGTCCTGGACTTTCACGCCAGTGTTGTTCTCTGAGGCACGCTCCTTTTGTCTAAATTCCTCCCTTATTGTATGTGACCCTATTGGGACCATAGGCTCGGGACCTATTGGCTTTCCGGCCGCTGCCAACCTGGCAAGCTCGTCCGCTCGCTCGTTACCATCCACTCCCCTGTGTCCAGGTACCCATGCTAGACTGATGGTGTTATTAACTCCTAGACTGTTTAACCTCTCTACGCACTCAAGGACTGTTGATGATTTAATCTCAACTGATGATAATGCCTTGAGTGCAGCTTGACTGTCGCTGAGTATAGCGATTTTCTCGTTGGTATATCCCCGCTGTAAGTTTATCTCTGCACACCGGCTTATGGCAACAATTTCGGCTTGGAAGATGCTCGGATATTTTCCAAGTGGTAGGGATATTTTGGTTCGGGGGCCGACGATCCCCGCTCCTATGCCCTCCGGTGTCTTCGAGCCATCGGTGTACCATATTATGGTGTGTTACTGGTGAAGCGCTTCAATCCTGGAAGTGTCCCACGTACATTTGTTCCCCAGCTCTATTTTGAAGCGCTTCTCAAACTTAATTATCTTCCTCGTGTCATCTCTGGGAAGTTGGATAAGTGGAATCTGCTCCTGCAGCTTCGCCATGCTCCGTGACTGTATCACTTTGCCTCTTCCATATCCCTCTTTAGCTATGTTTACTAAAGTTCTCCTGGCTGCCTGCTCAATTATTATATGTAGAGGCGTTAACTCAATCAGCACCTCTATTGCTGCCGTCGGGCATGTTCGCATAGCTCCCGTAATGCAGACACACGCTAAGCGTTGAAGCTTCGTGAGTGATTTTTGTACGGTCACCATGGTTGTCCTTGATGCCCACGCAACTGCTCCGTACACTATGATAGGTCTCACTATCATAGTGTACATCCATCTTAGGATCTTTGGGCTGCATCCCCAGGATCTTCCTGCAATACGTCTGCACACCATTATTGCTCTTGTAGCCTTTGATATGGTATTGTCGACGTGTTTCCTCCATAAGAGCTTAGAGTCAAACGTGACTCCCAAGTATTTCACCTCAGTCGTGTACTCCATCTGTACTCCCTCCATTGTGATTTGCCTAATCCCTTCCAGTTTTCTTTTCCTGGTGAAGGGCACAATGGATGTCTTGTTAGGGTTGATACTTAGCCCTACCTCATTACACCATTCTTCGTTAGCCTCAATGCCCTTTGCATTATGTCGCAAAGGGTGCTCTCAAATTTGCCCCTTACAATGATAACAATATCATCCGCGTACCCCTGACATCGGATTCCGTTTTCTGAGAGCCTCTGTAGAAGTTCATCTACTACCAGGCTCCACAGCAGGGGTGACAGGACGCCCCCTTGCGGACATCCTTTCGTTGTTTTGATCTCTACTGTACCGTCCCCACTTGAGGTTTCGGCAGTCCTCGTACGCAATAAGGCGTTTATCCACATACGGATTGGACGTTGTATCTCTCTTCTCTCGAGTGCCCGATTCACACTTTCGTGTGTCGTGTTGTCGAAAGCCCCCTCTATGTCCAAAAATGCGCATAGCGTTATCTCCCCGCACTCGAACGCACTTTGGATTTCTGTGGACAGTTGATACAATGCAGTTTCTGTCGACCTGCCTGTCCTATATGCATGCTGATCTCGATGTAGTGGCATTCTATCGAGAACCTTTGATCTGATCTCGTGGTCTACAATTTTCTCCATTGCTTTCAGAGCAAAGGATGTCAGGCTTATAGGCCTAAAGGACTTTGGGCTAGAGTAGTCCTTTTTTGCCACTTTAGGTATATAGACCACTTTTGCTCTTCTCCACACTGTGGGATGTATACCAGTGCGAGGCTATCCCTCATAATCCTGGCCAGGTGTGGGATCAATTCCTCTCCCTGCTGCAGAAAGGCTGGATATATGCCATCCACTCCCGGAGATTTGTAGCTCTGGAAAGACCTTACTGCCCACTTAACTGTGCTGTCGCTGAAGAGTTCTTTGGCGAGGTTCCAATCTGTGGGTGTCGGTCTTACCTCTCGAACCTCCTCCGGCGAGGTTTCCGAGGATGCGTCCGGGAAGTGCGCTGCAAGCAGAGCATGTGCTCTTTCCTCCTCTGTCCTTGTATAGGTTCCATCGGGGAGTTTCATCGATAATCGCGTCTCCCTTTGGTCCTTGGCTAGGGCTTTATGAAGCCTTGCTGCCTCTGGAACTTCTGTTATGCCCTCGCAAAATTTCCTGAAGCTCTCTCTTTTAGCTTTCCTAATCTCTTGTTATATGTTGTTAGATTTGCTGTGTACTGCTCCCAGTTTCCCGTGCGTCTCGCTTGGTTGAAGAGTTTGCGCACGGTTTTCCTCATTTCCGAGAGCTTCCCTCGACCACCAGGGGGTTTTACTCCCTGGGCCCTTGATTCACGAAAGCTAGAGTTATACGCTTTAATAATCACACTGTTGAAGTTGTTAACCCTGATCTCTAATTCCATATAACTTGTTCCTCTGTTCCTATTCTCTATAGTGGCAAGATTTTCCTGTATTGTATTTCTAAACATATCCCAGTTTGTGTTCCTGGGATTTCGCTTTGGTGGTCCTTCTAGAGGTATAGCCCCGATGACAAACTGGATAATAAGATGGTCCGACATGGAGGGTTCAGAGGAAACCCCCCATCCCGAGACCAGCTCATCAGCCAGATCGTTACCCAGGGTTATATCCAGGACTTCCTCTCTAGACCTAGTGATGAAGGTTGGTGAATTCCCAACGTTGTAATACTTAGGTCATTACTAATAATATTCAAGAACGCACTCACCCCTTGAATTGGTGTCTGAGCTGTTCCATACCTCGTGGTGCGCATGCGTCGCTCCCATAATTAACGGTAATTTTGCCCGTCTGCAATATTCCGTCAGTTTCTTCACACCCTCTGGAGGGACCTCGTGGTTATCTCCCGCAAAATAGGCCGCTGCGAAGACGATGTTCCTTGCTCTCCCTGTATTTCCATCACCGCCTGAACTGCTACGAGGTCTTGACTCATAAACTCTGTAATGCAAAAGTAGTTAATGGAATTGTTAAGCAATACACACGCTCTTGGCCTTTCCTGAGAAAGATCCCAAATTACCTTATTATTTCTCTCTTTTAGTCCTCTCACCTGACCCTTATACACCCAAGGTTCTTGGATGAGTGCTATGCCCAGATCTTCCGAGGCGAACCTGTGTGCTATTACTGCCGAAGCAGCTTTAGCATGGTGCAGGTTGATCTGGGCAACCTTTGTGTGTGGGTCGGTCAGAGCTGAAACCTTAACAGCTCGTCCTCACCGGACAGCCGCAGGGTTTCCTCTCCTTTGTCCTCTAAACCTAGGTTCTCTAAATTCAGCCCTTCCAGTAGCTCCTCTGTTGAGGGAGCTTGCGTAGGCTCCTGACCGGTGATTAACCGGGTGTTGCGCCTATGGCTGAGGAGACGCTGGCTGGGCACTGGGTGGATGTTGTTGGTGCCTCTGGGATTTGCTCCCCAGTGATCTGCGATTGTGAGTGGGTTTGCTCCACACTAGCTGGGGCTTTTTGTTCCAGGGTCCTGACCGGACAAAGCTAAACCGGTAGTTCACCTTGAAACCAGCTTCTTTTATTTTTATAAATGATGCCTCGTCGATAGCTACGTTTACCCGTAGGCCTCCCTCCTCGGCACTGCTGCTGATTATACCCACAACGCGACATTAGAATGTGTTCTGTGCCTCCAGCAGTTTAAGCGCGAATTCCTGATCATTGCTCCTGGGGAGATACATAGTGACGGTATGCGTCGGTGGTATATCATCCCCTTCCTCGTAATAAGGGCAGGGCCCTCCAACCCTGTGATATTAGTCAGCCATTCGGCTGTTTGCTCATCCTTGCGTCTACAAGGAGTAGTCCTGGTCTAAAATATACACCGCAGAAGCCAGAGATTGCTTTCCCCAACCCTTCGATACCTCAATCATTATGGTATCCTGCAGCGCGTCAGCTCTTCCTGCTCAGGACCTCCGCCGGATATTGCCTTGGAAGCACCGCCATTCGTATGCCCTTTAAAGCATCCGAGTAGCCTTGCATTCTTGGCCTCACTTGTGAAGTTGATGCACCAGTGCTGGCGGCGGAGCATTCGCCCTACGCGAGGTGGAAAGATGTGGGGTAAGCCCTCTGTCCCCTGGACTGTGGTGCGTCCTCCCGTCTTCCCTGACCATCCTCTCAGGTTGTCAGCGGGAGCGCTCTGTTGTTGTTACGGCTTTGTTGGTGCCGCGCGGTTATATGACCCGCGGTGATGCGATGCATGCTCGCCCCTCGCCGTTTCTCGCTCGCCACGCCCTGATTTCCGGCGGGCGGGTTTTTCTTACTTGGCCTCATGTGCTGCAGTGCCTTCTGGCGTGCACTGTCCGGAGTCCTTCCTTGCTTTAGGTACCGAAGATACCACTTCTTACCTGCTCCACTTAGCCCGATTCTTCTAGGGTCTCAAAGCCACCTGCGCTCCCCAGTTCGGGCCAGCTTGCACCATGATGCCGCTCTGTGGCATAGTCCGCGGACGACGATGACCTTGCTCTGGCATTTGCGTTCTTATTCGGCGAACGACTTTCATGTCCGTGTATGACCTCTTCCTTCCTCTGTCTGCTCGACCTTCTCGTCCCTTGGATTGGATCGTTTTCTGTCCCCCTGGGTACTCGCGGTCAAATTCTTCACCCAGATGTCTTTTGGCCGCTGATTCTCTGCTGCTGTGTCGATGGCCTATCTCTAGAGGTGAGCGTTTGCGACTCTCCCGCTGCTCTTCCCTATCCCCTCGGTTCTTCTTTGTCGTTTTCGCAGTGGCTGTAGCTGAGTCTGTCCTCTTGGTGGATGGGTGCCCTTTTCCGGGCTCCTATCGCTCTTCTTAGGCTCTGCTCGGCTTGGCCCACTGGTGGTGTTAACCCACCGTGGTGTGTTTGGCGCTGCTCTCTCTGGTTTCGTGGTGCTGTGCCACTGTGCTGTTCACTTTTGTTGCCATGACATTCTTCACGGTGGTGATTGACCCACCGTGGTGTTGTTTGTCCTCGCTGACCGTCTTGGTGTGCTCTGCCCACTCTGGCGCTGGAGTCTGGTTGCCGTGTCCTTCTTTACCTTTTTCACCGTCTCGCATCCCGGACGTTTGGTCATCGTCGTCTCTGGCATGCT